>CAAKHG010038017.1:32567-45331 GCA_901007715.1 Dactylopterus volitans
TTTTTTCCACCCTTTTTTTTTTTTTTTTTTTTTTTTTTTTTTTTTGCTGACTGTTGCACAATGCCTCATTTAACCATCCGGCCAATGCATGGAATGAAAAGGGGGGTGGCGTGATATCAATTGAACTAACTGGAAATCTTCCAAGGAAGCTCGGAAAAGTCGGCCACTCGCATGCATATTTCACTGGGACGTGCAGCAATCACATGTGGAAGCCTGTACATTGAAATATGTGCAGTGGAGGTGGAGGAGGATTTGATTTTTGAGGTGTCCAAGAACGTTTTAGAAGAGTCCGCTGACCTTGAAATAACCTGGGCGATTTTATCTGCAGCGGCTGGTCACATTCTCCCCCTTTCACCCCCGGTGGCCATGGATACAGTTGTCTTTGTTAGTTAGTGTCCTTCAAAGACTTCAAAAAGACAGCGCCGAGAACACTTTTGCTTTGCGACTGACCACTTGACCCTCAGATGCCCTGCTTGTAGAGAGAAGTAATAGGGAATGAATTTAAGATTGCTGCAGCCACAATCAGTCAGGGGATAAAACCACGCTTCACACCAGAGGATATTAGCCTTTGCAGGAAGAAGAGAGAAGAATACATGGGCCATTCGGAGATAAATGCAAGGGTGGTGGTCCTTCAGATTCAATTACTTTGGGTGGCATGGCTGCTACTTTGAAGAATTCCGGCTTTGGCTTCGCCATTGATTGCCTTTGAAAAGGGCAGCAGTGACACAGAATAAATAACAAGAGGACTAAACAGCTTTGGTCAAAATGTCATGTTTAATACCAGCCAGTCGCCGGCGTAAGAGCAAGCATCCTTTGATTATCAACGGATAGTGGAGTCTTTTCCCTGCGCTACAATCTCGACCTTCTGCGACCTTCATAACCCCGGGTGCAATCAGAGTAGATGCACTTTTCCTTCAGGCCAGAGAGAGGGGGGTTGGGGGGGGGGCAAGTTGTGCCACATCCATCGCTGCAGGCAACAGTTTGCAAAAAGGTTTACATTTTCTTATGCGCTGGTTGTAAAAGTCAAACTGATGAATGTGATGAAAAATAGAGACTGTGCAGAGGGAGAATTATTCTGTTTGAACCGCTTTATCAAGGCCAGATGGCATGATCCCTGAATGCAGTTTTCCTTAAAGTCTGCCATTTCGCTGAGCCAGAGCACGCAGTGTGTATAATAGTAAAAGAACGAGCCTCAGTCCATTTACCAACAATTTACAGTGTTACAATAGTTCTTTATACATATATATACATATATATATATTTTTTTTTTAATAAGGTGTTTTAACTAAGCTCAAGAAATTTGGCCCAGAACGATAAGAAGCACAAGCTGCATTTTCTTTTTATGATGGTGAAACCTGGTAAATACAACATCAGTCTTTTGTTAAAATCGGTTGTAAATTAAAAAAAAAAGAAAATGGAGTAATGAGTCTTTCACACACTTACAGCCCTAAATCAGCTTGTATTTCATTGTGAAATTGCAACAGCATGATTATTCTAATAAAATAAGTATTTACAGAAGCTTTCTTTGCCTCCAGTCCATCATATGTCGGGTATTTCGCACATTCTCGGTCCTGTTCAATCTCTCACTTTCCCGGAAAGTTATTTTCAGGTTTATAGCGCCTATTTGGAACAAGCGTTTTCTGCTGCACATTAAGCAACCTCCGGTTTTCTTGGGGAAATCTGCAGCTTGAGAAGGCAGCCTTACATGTGAGCCGTGCACGCACAGCTAAAACTGCTGGCACGATGTTTCTTGGCGCGGCACGTTTCGGGACCATCATCCAAACTGGGAACAAAGTCGGAGGGCACATAATACACTTTCCATAGACAAAGGAGATTATCATGCGAGCTCGCGGATGATGTCCAGCGCTCTCCTCCCTATCCTCTAATCACTGCACACACATGCATGCATTCCAGCTTAGGCAACCCGCCATCATCACATCCAGAGAGCAAACATGAACTTGACCCCCAAAATCTGACTCCTAACATGATTTCACCGTTGTCATTTGTTTGAGTGCAAGCTGCCAAAGAAGTGCTTGTGCTGCAGAAAGTAGCTGGGGGATGGATGTACATGTTTGGAAGCGATTTGAGGGAACCACGACTGGCGCGCTCGCCAAACCGAGCGAATACACATGACTCATGTGGACGTACCCTGCCGCAATAATGCCGCCGTCACCCACAAAGAAAACGGTCCTGTTTTCATTTAAGTCGCAAAAGAACGCGCTCCTCAGAGAGAGAGAGAGAGAGAGAGAACTCAGGCTTGCCTCAACTGCATCTTCCTGGTCTCTAGTTTGTTGCGTGCTTTATGTTCTGTAGAATCCGCCGCCAGCCAGCCAGCCGTTCAGAAACACAACGGTCAGGGCTGCTGTACGTTGTATGTCAGACACAGCAAGAACCAGAAGGAACATCAGATGAGGTTCATGTGATAGCCTCACTATATCATGAGTAATCTGCTTTGCAAGTCTGTTGCAATTAAATTCCTATGCTCCTCTCAGTCACCTTAGACACCCCGGTGACATGTGAACATGAGCGTGCACTGAAATCAGGAGTGAAGCCTGGAAGCCAAGATTTTTTTGTGGTTTTTATTTTTTTTGAAGCAAGGAAGGTTAAACAGTTGAGTGTCTCTCCCTGTCGAGTTCATTCATGAAACCATCTCCAAATGTTTCTTGCTACAGGGTAGAACGGACACCGCAGAAATGGAAGTGGCTCACATACAGCCGTGTTTACTGCACTGCGCCGAAACAAACTTGACTGAGTGTGGCGTTATCAGGCCGCAGTGCATATTTCGTGAGGTGCTGCGAAGCAACTTTGCACACTCGGCGCCGCTTTGCTGGCGGACTGCAGTCGCCGGCGGCAGTGCCGCGGTCAGCTCAACTGCTCTCACCTGCTCTCCATCCCCAATCGAGTCAGCGTAAAGACTCCTCCTCTCCGCACACTCACTGCCAGATTGTTCTTCGCTTCTTTGTGTGGCAAGACTCTCCGGCACCACCTACCCGGACTGATTCCCTGATGCCAACCTTGCCTGAATCCGGGTAATTTCCTCGGCCTTCTGCCCCCGAACATTAGTTCTGCTTTTGCCCTCCTGCCTTGTCGCAGCAGTGCGAGTTTCTCTGATCCGACCTGTGACTCCCCGTCGAACAGAGACTCTTTTGTTTCGCCCCACTGGTTTCAGTGTGTATGCTGTGTGGATTTACACCTGCAGGACTTTTCCTCTGCATCTCCCTGTGTCTGCAGCAAACTGCATTAAAGTCCGTTACCAACTCTACCCGTGTGTCTGCTGTGCTGCAGTTGGGTTTTTAAAAACCCCCATTCCAAAGAGTCCACGGAAAGGCAGCTGATTATGTAAATATATACCGTGCGGGGAAAGAGTAGAGCTCCACATGCAACTCCTGGCAAAATTAACACAAAGTGATAGGCCAATTCCCAAAATGCTAACTGGCTGTAGTAGCCAATGGTACAAATTGGCCACGAGAGAGAAGACAACAATTTTTGAATTTGCCATTGTGGTTGTCTGCTGTCACCATATTTCTGTCATTGACTTTAACTGACATCTGTTTATTAGATTATGTCAGCAAAATGACGTTGTTGGCTGGAACTGCATGAAAAATTCTGAAAGTTATTATTTGAAGAACAGCTACGCGCAGCGCTGCCCAGTGAGCAACACGGGCCCAGGGTTCCCTTGTCATTCCCCATTTGATATTATGTCATGTCTTTATGCGATGGATTGCGGGTAAACCATCAACTCAGATGATCCCAGATAAGCACACGTGATTGGACAGTTGTGATAGATCGGTCACTGTGGACAAATCAGAAGTTTGTGGGTCTGCGCCTTTTCTCTCACTGTACTGAGATCAGCTGACATGAAGCCGTGGGGGCAATTTTGTGATGTGTCCCGGTAAAAGGCCGGGCGGAGTGGCTGGCTTCCGCCCAAGCACTGTCCCATTTGCATTCCTCAGGGGCAAGCTGTCCAATATTATCTCTGCTCACTCTGGAGGCCCCCGGAGCCACAAAGGACTCGCTGTGTCGTTCCGCTCACCCTGGCCTCATCATATTTGGCTGGCGAGGAGAGGCGGGCTTCAGAAGTGCCTGATTATTGCTGAGTGTGCACCTGCAGACAGCAGGTGTTTATGTCCTTAGCCTGGGTGGAAACTTCCTTTAATCAGGGAAGAACCTTCCCCCCGGCCTCTTATGATGTGCAACTTCTGACATGAGCTCACACAGTGGAACATCTGTGCTGAGGCGCACCTGAAAAGTTCATCCCCTGCACTCCTACACTTCTCTCGAGACACTTGAAATAACGACGCAGGCCGGCAAACGCACGCACGCAATAGCTTGGCCGTCTTCAATCTGATGACCTCCCCTTCCTCCTCTGGCAGATGGAAATGCGTCCGGCGGAGTGTCATGAGTAAACCCGTGGCGTCAGCCTTTATGCACACGCGCCGCCACGTCGGGGGATCTACAGGTGCGCGATCTTTGGGATCTCGGCTGAGGAACATTTCTGTGTGAAGGATTAGGGTTGTTTGAGGGGAGATAAGACACCATGGAATCACAGCGCTGCTCAGTGTATCTGCCGGAGCCGGCAGAGGAGCAGCAGCAGCAGCAGCAGCAATGCAGAGACTCTGCCAGCATTCCTGGGGATCAGCACCAACTGAAAGCTCCCACCTTTCTTTTTTTGTGGCAGCCATAGTGTGGAGTTTGTCTTTTAAATCTCCCTCTGACACACACACGCACGCACGCACGCACGCACACACGCACGCACACACACACACACACACCACAACCGTTGTCCAACATAAAAGCTGCTTCTTCTCATGCAATCAGCACTCAACCCTCCATGCAGTATCTGTTTTCAAATTTCACGATATACTAGAGATATTACATAATTTTCTGGCATGTTCGCACGGGATGATTGGGCTTAAACAGTGTTATTTCATAATATACTAACAATTGGTCCCCAGTTAGTGCACCATTTGTCCCGTCATTTTAAGGCTCCCAAAATCCCTCAAATCAAAAACATCCTCCTTTTTGATGGCGAGGCACGATGATCATGAGAACTAAGAGGCCTCATGCAAGTATTGATCTGCTCTGCCAATGACTGTCAGCGTTGGAATGAATCAGGATAATAGGCGACGCTAAAGCTCACGGATTTGTAAAAGTACGAGGACATCTAGTGGCAAAGATTGGAAACTCAAATGTAATTAGCTTCAATATATCCATGATTTTTTTTTTTTTTTTTTTTTTTAATGGTGTTCCGGGGAAGGAAGGAAACCAGTTTTGTACATCTTAAGCTCCCAGCTGCACAGGGACCTTAAAGAACCAGGGAGCTGTCACCAGTGATCATGTGGCCGCTGGCTGGAGGGCAAGATGTCTGCATTACATGACAGGGGCCCTCTCTGCACCTGCGCCTGCACACAATCCAGTACCCTTTAGTGATCACAGGGCTCCAAATTAAAAATATATCGACCAGCACCCGAGTAAAACGCTCGCAGACATCCTGCAGCGATGAGAACCTCTTGTCTAATCTACTGTCATAGCAGCTGTTTGGAGGAAACCTAGAAGGCTGAAAGCCATTGTGTCGCGGTGATTCTTCAGCCCCCTCGAAACACACATAATGGACATTCCTGCCTCCTCATGTTTGTGTATTTTTCCTCGCTGTGGCATTGTGGGATTGCGTTTATCTCCATGCGGCCGCCGTGCGAGGAAGGTAGCACATTAAAGGTCGTGGAAAGGCAAAGGGATAAGAATTGAGAGGGCGCTGATGAGGGGAAGACAGATTCAGCGGCGCGGCTTAGGAATGATTCACACGACCGCGCCACGGATGTAAGTGCCTCACGTTCAGAGAGGACACCGCTTAAATGTAGATACAATTTTTATTCAAGGCCATAGACATCTCCCAAAGGTATAATCCAATAAACAGCAACACAGGTGTTTACAATTCAAGGACAAATAATTCACTTTTACGATAACAATTCGAAGGTGTGTTTTTTTTTTTTTTGTTTTGTTTTGTTTTTTAAGCCTCTTCAAGATATACTTCACCAGCTTTTCTTTAAATTTGGACAGCAACCAAATAATGCAATTCAACAATATCTCTATGTTAATACCTCAAATTAAATAATATCCATGTCAGCACGAAAAAGTCATGAAGCTAGTGTGCTAATTCAGAGTCTGATGTACTTTGACACATTTTCCAAACTGAATATGAAATCGAGAAACATATCCTCTTCATTTTTTTTTTCATGGGCAGGAGAAGTACAGTCTTTTATGGAATGCACTTCCATGATTATGACTTCACTAAACATTTTAAGGCTGAACATGATCAGTCTCTGAGAACCAGCATTACTAATCATTAAAATACAATGCTGACTGCCATCAGTCCCTGTTTGATACTTAGAAAACGTTGCTTACTGAGGAGATGGTAAATTTGATTTGAACATCTAACAATACAGGGCTCCAGTAACAATGCTACCAAATTGTTTTCGAAATTAAAAACTGAGGTAAAACACAAAAGGCAAAACTGATGTTCAGATCTGAATTGAGAGGATTCCTCCCAGGCATTTTTTGCCTTGAAGCACCTGAACATCCCTGTAATGCAGCACACTTTCCAGGCATAGATATGATTTTTTTTTTTTTTTTTTTGCGTGCGTCATCCTCACGACTCCATTGGGTAATCACAAAGCACGACACAAGCGGCTACCGTAAAGTTACATCACTATCAAAACGCTGTCGGTGTAAAAGTTATTGGTGCTACAGTTGGGGTTTTTTTTTGTTCTCCTCTACACGTCTCTTTATTTCTGATGTCTTGTCAGTGAAGCGTCTCTCTAAAATAAGTGTGCGGTGCTTTGACTTGCAACATCAATTAACCCCTTTAAACTCTATATTCTTTTATGTAAGTGCTGCAGAAGAAAGTTTAAAAAAAAAAAAAAAAGAAAGAAAAAAAAAGAAACCCAGATGGCTTGTTTAGCAGATGCTTGTAAGTGGGCTGGAGAGCCACAGGCTTTTAAGAACAGTAAGAACAGCAAATAGCGAGCTACATTTGTGACAGCATGGGTCAGTTTCCAAAAGAGGAATCAAACCAAGACTGTGATTATCTAAAGGTGCGGTGTCCTTAAAACCGAAATGATTTTTTTTTTCTTCAAGATAGTATGATAAAGAATAGTGCTAAACTCAACCTCATTAAAGATTAAAGCTGCTCTCCATCTAATTGGATTGAGGCTTAAAGGTGCCCTGTGGAGTGTCTGACTTCACTGACTTCAAGTTTAGCTCCCGGAGTATTTTTTTTTTTTTTTTTTTTTGAGTGTGTGTGAGTGGATCCTCATTCTAAATATCTGTTTCATATGCAGGAGGATGCATATGCACTAAGAAATGCAGATGTATGCATGTATTTAAGACGTGAACGTAAATAAAAAGCTACGGGTTTCATGAGGTAGGAAATGGACCTCAAGGACACTCCTGATGGCTTTTGATAAGTAGAATTTCATGCACGTCAGCACAGTTTTATGTCTGTTTACAAGAAATTCCACAGGGCACCTTTTAGTGGAACCACAGGTGAAATGACCTGGGAACTTTGGTCCATTCATTTGCCTGCTTTTTATGCTACTGAATCTATAACACGAGATTCTTGTCACTGCTCTCAACTTCTGTGAGCGTGCTCAGTCCAGTGCTGGTGAGGACGAACACGGGTGATTGGTATTCACCTCAGTAGTAAGAACTATTAGTCTGGGGACCCGTCTACACGTGCAGATTTCTGTGATAGAGATCGGTATGAACTGTGTGCACTGACACAAAAGGATAATATGCAACTGAAGTAAGAATCTCGATTAAGAAATTTCTCGACTTCACAGTCAAGAAGTAAAATGTTTCTAAAGTATGTATTGGAGAGCAGCTTTTTTCAGACATGACACAGTCTTCAACTTCAGAAATCTGTGAAACCTCATATAGGAGACCAGCCCTTGAATCAACTTATCTCACCCCGACTGTGTTTGAATTGCATAAAAATGTGTGTGTGGGTTGGATTATTAAGTCCAACATAGCTCACAATGAATCATGCACCTCTGCAGGGAATCTAATAATAAACATTAGGAGACAAAAAAAAGGTCAGAAATGCTTGTGTGATTGATTGACGGCTGGAAAGTTGTGCCTGTGCTGGACAAACCATTCAAATAAGAGATTCTGCTTATCTGCAATTTTGCTTGTTCTGAGCCAAACAAAGCTGGTGGTGCTGCGGCGCATGATTTCACACGGAATAACAGCATTTCTTAAACATGAGCATACAGAATATAGAACAGAAGCCAGAGGAATAATGGTGCAGTCCCGACTTGAGCGGCCCGTTCAATCGGAGCTTGAATGTTGCGCGCAGGACTTTTAAACAGCCATGAGCCCGCTAGCATCTGCTGTCTGTCTGCCATCTGTCTGTCTATCCTGCCGACTGATGTTATCAGCGCATGTCGGTTTAGTGGTTTGGTTTAACAACGCCGAGCAAAGGTGCGGGGCAAGGAAACGTGTGTCCATGCTTGCATGTTAGATAAGGAGGTCATCAGCAGGAAAGCTAATGTGATTGATCAGAATCTGGCTGCGATTCACAGCATAAAAAAAATTCTCCATTAGCATATGCGGATTATCCATCAAGAAAACAAAGGTTTTATATCTCAATTTCCTCCCTTATTAATCAAATAATCAAGTGATTTATTGTCTGTTGCAGTAGACAAAAAAAAAATACTGTTTCAATTCCTTGGGTTGAATTGAATCAATGATGTGTCGAATGCGCCTTCGCTCATGAGCTGCACGCCGACACACAAGCGCAGACGCCGGTCCTTTTGGCGAAGGGCCGTGGTGAGCTCGCATTGATTTGATGTGAAGATAAGAAAGGCTTTTCCATGTTTGAAGGCTGTTTCTGGAACTTTCTGAACGCTACATGAGCTCATTAGCTGGTAATAGCCGGGTTTCCACTAATAAACAGCTTTTTATTTCTCTCTTTTTTTTTTTGAAGCCCCTCCATCTTCACATAAGTCGGCCTTCTGTGCCTCACGCTCATGTTTTCTTTGGGTGTATTTTTCTCCCTTTCAATTATCAGACATCAAGTGAAGAGTGGATCCCCAGTGAGAAGAGGCAAGGTAGCAGGCATTAAGTAATTTCACAAATCAAGCACCAATTTGAGTTTGTGAAATTAATGAAAAAAAATGAACTTGGCCACAACTTTAGCTGCTCTGGATTCTGCCGTTGCCACAAATTGACTAGAATGTTTTTGTTGTTTTGTTTTTTTGTCAGTTTACCGTGAGATAAAACGCATTTTACTCAAAAGGATATCAACAGCAATGACAAACTGAAACTTAAAAAAAGAACAGAATCAGCATATGGGATCAGTTTAGGACAAAGCTCCAAAAACGCACAGTAATTAATTGTTGAGTGTACAATATCAGTTATTTCCTAACTGGCTCAGTTGACAAATGACTGCTTTTTCCCTAATTTTTCCAGTTTTAAATTGTTTCAAGAGATAAAAAAAAAAAAAAAAACTTAACATAAATCTCTGTCGCGATGTTGATTCGTCGCTGTCAGAGAGCAACAGGGAGCCGAGTTAAAGAACCGCTCTTCTCATCACTAAAGGTACCGCGGTCTCTGACCTCTTCAGTGACCCATCATGTGCCTTGTGAGGCGCAACCTGAAAAGACCAATGACCCCGAGCTGTGGCTTGTGCCTCCGGGCAGGGTTGGGCCTCTCCACTTCTAGACTGCCTGACTCTTCTTAAAACACAGAATCTCAAAAAGGGATTCCCCAAAGCTGGGTGCTATGTCCCCATCATTTCCTTCGTAATTTTTTTTTTTTTTACATTTCTAACGCTGGTCGATTCAAGCTTTCACATTCTATACGTATTTCCACATGATTTATGTCAGCAATGTCGGGCATTGATGTGAAAGGTCCCGTTGACCCCCCCCCCCCAATCCTTCCTGGAACTAATGAGCATATCTGAGGTATAGATTTAGACTTTGAATAAATGCTATTGGATATTTAAGCTACGTCCACAAAATAGTTCTGAAATGCTAATATCATATCAAAGATCAGACAACAAAGATAACAATAACCTCATTACAAAAAATATAGACTGGTAACATTTAGGATCAGCTATCCATTCATTTCTAAAATAGAGTTTAACTATGCGTAGGGTTGCACAGTGACAGGATGTTCCCTTCCCAGTTCGAAAACAACGATGCGCTTCACCGTTTTCTCTTATTAACTTTTTTTTTTTTCATCTTTTCATTTTGGTATAATTACTGAACAAACAATAACATCAAGTATATCGTAAAAATCAAAATAAAATATTGTAAACGTCGTACCGGTACCCAAAAAGAAAAAAAAAAGCACGTCGCAATACGTGGCCAGAAAACACCAACACGGGCGGCGCTGACAGCTTTTACTCTTCCTCCATCGACTTCTCAATCTCCTTCAGCCTGCGGACAAACTCCTGAGCCTCTCTGTCTCCGACGCGAGCGTCCAGCATCCTCATGATTGGCTTTTCTGGAGGGGAGAGCAAACAGATGAGAGTAGCCCCAACACCTGACACAAACATCTCCAGATTGAATGGCTTTTCGTGTCGCATTGGAGAAGTAATTGGAAACGCAGACCGCCTGGTCCCCGAAGATGCCGATATTATGTTTGTGTGGGGGGAAAAACGGGAAAACCCCCCCCCCAAAAAAAACACAAAATTGATATAACCTGGAGCTATATGTACCACTGGGTTTACTGCGAGACAGGTGGAGGATGACCGGCTGCACGCTTTTTCCAGCCGCCGAGGCGTTCGGTCTCCCCGGCCAGCAGAAATCGCTGAGGGGAGCCACGGCTTCACCGGCGAAGTCGTTGGTGGAGAGCCAGTCGTAGTCCATCACAGTGAAGGTCAGGCAGGCAAATCTGTGCCTGTACTGCTCAGGACTCACATGGCTGCAAGACATGGGGACAAAACAAATCAGGCACATTATCCCACGAATTCATGGCGTTACGGCTGCCGCCGTGACCCGGTGTTTCACCCCTTCCGATTACGTTTCAGCAGGCCGCGCCGTCTCCGGCTCGCGGCTGGCTGCAGCGCTGCGCCGGCTCAAGCTCGGCCAGACCAGCAGTCATGGCGGCTGAGTGGCGGCGCGCCACCTGTACTTCCTGTCTTTGTGTAAATGTCAAACTGAGCGACAGTTTCTGGTGAGTGCGGTACGGGCTTGCTGTTGCCGGGGTGGGGCCGGGGGACGGTTCCGTCTCACACTGGCTGTTGGGATTCTGCTGTGTCTAGAACACGAGGTGAAGGAGTGCCGCTCCGTGTTGTTCTGAACTGTTAAGAGAGATGATTTGTTTCATATCGTATATTCGCCACTTCAATTCGAAGCATATAGCCCTAGTTTAGAGTTCTCTTTTTTTGTTGCATTTATTTGTTGTCTTGAGCAGCATTCGCCTTGTCCCTTTGTTAGTTCGCCTCATTTTTGTTCACGGAATTGGATTCTTTTTTTTTTTTTTTTTTTAAAGAATAACTTTAATTAGACCCACCCCATCCAATCTTGTGTTGCTTCCCTTTTCCGTCGTGAGCGAAGCTTCTACTCACAAATAAAAGAGCTCGTCGAATACCGGATGCAGCGTCTTGAGCTTCACTTGCGTGCGTTGACTCTTGGCCATCGGGAAGAGGTGGTGAGGACAGAGCTCCACGATGACAAACGGGTCACTCAAGCCTGAGGAGGGTCACAGAACAGTCTGAAAACCTCACTTTAAGAGAGCGAAAACCTGAATTTGAATCTGACTCTTTTACCGTTAGCATCCAATGCAATGATATCGGCAGCATGCAGGATCTCCACAGTCAGTCTCTGCTCTGGAGCGTCATAGTAGCACTTCACACTGATCCGACCGTAACGGGTGTGCTTGAGTGTTTTCTGAAAAATTAAATGAAGTCTCTCTTAAAGGGGATTTTTTTATTTTTATTTTTTATCAAAATCAACACGTGGAGGTGCAGCAACATCAAAATAATATGATCACTGCGGTGCCTTTCTGGATTACAGCACATTTAAGCATGTTAGCATCAGTCCAAACGCCGCGTCGCCTAACAGCACTGTGTTTTCAATAGGGCGAACATCCCATCAGAGGTAAAACAACATGAGACGGAGTGCTGTGCGTGCTGTGCTGTCCAATCAGTGCTCCCCTGTCCACTCTAGCGCAAGACTGTCAGGCTGGAACGTACCTGTAGGGAAATCTTCTCCAGATAGTACTGTTCAATCAGCTCAAAGGAGGAACATTTATTTAGCCTGAGCTCCTCGTCCAGGACCTAAAGCAGCACGAGGGAGATTCCTTTTACACTTATGAGTAAACATCATCTTATTCAGTCACTACGTCATAGAGGTTTCAGTCAGATTGGTTGAGCGGGTGCATATGGCCGGTGGGATCTTGAGCATTTTTTTTTTTCTTGTGGTTTTGTCCCTCTGCATGGGTCATGTGACTGCTTAAAAGGTTGCAGCGACCATCCATGCGGGCCAAGTCAGTTTGAGGTTCATTGTGTTGGGGTGGCATGAGCCTTTCTGACACTTTTGCCTTGCAAGAGCACAGAAACATTGTGGAGACACACACACACACACACACACACACACACACACACACACACACACACACACACACACACACACATACACACACACCCACACACACACACACACACACACACAGAAACAATTAACTGTGGCCTTGTGGTCTAAAAAGGAGGCATTCCTGGTGATTTCTGTAGAGTGGAGGAAAAAGACGATACTTTTATC
>CAAKHG010038017.1:45351-79750 GCA_901007715.1 Dactylopterus volitans
GACGTCTGTGACGACGGCGGCGACGAGACGAGAGCACAAAATGATGACGTCATAGGCTTCAGAAATAGAGATGAATTGCCCACAAGTGGAGACACACACACACACACACACACACACACACACACACACACACACACACACACACACACACACACACACACACACACACACACACACACACACACACACACACATATCCTTGTATATGTACTTGTTTGTACACTCAGGGTTAGGGTTGAACCTGAATAAAACTTGATTGGGGGCATCCACCACGTGCAACCCACGAGACCTTTTTTTCTCTGTGTCCTTGTTTTTAAATCTATTTTTGTCATTAAAGAATCTGAAAGGCAACACCGTCTTTTAGAGTTACCCATCTTAAAAAATCAAATTTGTTTATGTCAGTTACATGGAAAAATATTAACAAAACATCCTGACTTGACATAAAACTGCACTAAACAACCATGCGTGATAGATTGCAAAACTTCATACTTTATAGTCTCCTGTCTTCATATCTTCCAGGGAAAGGCCGTCTCCTTTGGCATGGAGGAATTGTAATAGTGTCTAAAGAAGAAAACAAAAAACAAACAAAAACAAAAAAAACAAAACATGAATGATGGCAAAAATAAAAGCCGGCTAAAAAGCCACATTTGTTCCTCGCGTCTCACTCGAGTGCAACACTCAGAATAATTGAGTGACAAGTTGTTCCCACAAACAGCGTGGCACCTCTGGCAGGCACACACGGCACATGTATCCGCCACACTCCAAACCCACTTGTGCGGCGCGCCATGACTTTTCGCAGCAAATCTGTCACGTTCCGCGCCAGCTGGTTTAATTGTCATCGGAATATTCAGCAGCTTCCTCATTGTCATTCATGAGGGAAGTTGCTTTGGCGCTGAGCTGCCGACTGGCGACTTCATACATGTCTGATGTATGCTAATCATTGCACCCACATCAAAGTGTGATAGTAACATGCCGGATGTGTTTACAGTCTCTTTTCGACTCTTCTCGGTGGGCGCAGCAGGGTGACATCTGTAACAGAAAACCACTGACCTCCACTGTGTACTGGAAGCGGTTGTAAAACTCCACCTGAACACCCCTGTTTTCTGTTACCGCGTCCAGGATCATGCGCAGGAGCAGCTCCCACATGCTCTGAAGAACTCTGCCAGGTTGATAATGATAAGATGCAACACAGAGACGCGTCAGGGGCATCACTATAATTACATGCAGTATATAATTTGCTGAACTGCATTTGCATTTCTCACTGGGTCTCATTACAAGATCAATCCTTATATGGAGTACAAACTAGTACTACCAGCCCATGTTTGTATGCATCCTCAAGCAGTCACAATGGAGTTAGCCTCCATGTCTGTCCATATCCATGCATATGGTGAAGACTTTGAATGAATTGCATTAAAAGTATCACCTCATCATTTCATCCAGCCGGACATTTGTCTAAAATGGTAACATAATCAGCGTGTGACTTATGCCCAAATACATGCTGTCAAATTTACCTTGACCTTTGACCCCTGATCACCAAAATGCCATAAATTGATCCGTTAGCCTGAATTGACATTTGTGCCAAATCCAATGACGTTTCCTCCAGGCGTTCCTCAAGTATCACGTTGATTACGAGACAGATCAAGGTGAAGTTGACCTTCGATCTTTTGTATACCAAATGCTGTTTTGTCACTGTTGACATTTTTTTTGGTAAAATTCTGCTATGACCATAAATTTTGTTCTATGGGTTAACGGTGCTCTATGACCCCCAAACTGATAAATTCATTCTTTAGCCTGAATTGACATTTGTGCTGTTTGAGATATTGCATTCACAAAACATTGACAGACTTGAGGTCACAATGACCTTGACCTCTGACCAAAACGTGATCAGTTCATCCTTGAACCCGAGTTGACATTCCAACATACTAAATTTGAAGATTTTCCTTCCAATCTTTCGTGAGACATCATGTTCACAGAATGGGATGGAGGGATGGACAACCCTAAAATGTAATAACTCAGAACAGTATGATTCATTCACAACATTTTCATATTTCATACGCTCTGGTAGGATTACGTCTTAGCCGCGATCCACTTCATGAGCTCTAAACATTCTTGTGCCATCTGCCTCAAAAGGCTGTTGCATTCGTATGTTGTGATTTCTGTCCTGATTGTGTGATTTAATGCTTTTGTGACGAATGTTTCCTCAAACTTTTATCATTGCGCATGCAGCAGGCACACCGGATGGAAATTAGTCATGAGGCAGAACGCGGCACACTCATAACTGGGAATGGGTATGTTAATTACGCATTGTTCTTGTCAGACAAAAATACGGAGGGAGTCACTTGAGGAAGTGAGAGTAATTACCTGGCCAGATTCTCCTTTACAAGGTTTTTGGTGAGGATGACCATCGTGTCTTGCAAGTACTTCATGAGAGGCGCCACAGCCTGGAGATGCGTCAAACGAACACACATTACAGAGGAGCTGCAGCTGCACAACACGGCTGGCAGAGGAACGAAAAACAAACGCGGCGAGACGCTGGAGATGCTCATACGTCGTCATTGTTGATGGAGTCCGGAGACAGGCTGATGTGCTGGATGTACCTGCGCAGCTCGGGCAGCATCTGCGAGGAGATGGTTTCACACGCGCGCAAGCCAGCTCATAAAAAATGTTAAATGCACCGCGGGTACGATAAATATTGCGAAAACAATATCTGAAAACATGTCGTGGTGCGGTGTATTTTCACACTGTGCAATACACTCGAGCCAAAAAGGCACTTCATGATAGAGGCAGTGACTCATAAGAAAGAGCTATTTTTAGTGAACGCTTGACTTCAATTGTTACCAGATTGGATGAGAAACTCACTAAACTAACGTCAGATTTGCTTGCAAGGCAGCGGGCAGTATTTTTATTTTCCGCACGACTGGAGCCCTCTCTTCACAACGTCAAGTCTTGACAAGTGCAGCCGCACGTCTAATGATAAGCATGTATTTTCTTTACTCCCATTTGCGAACAATCATACAGCAACTGCTTGTCGAAAACCCCGACTTGCGCTGCATGCGTGCGGCACCTTGTCAGTGAGCAGGGCGATGAGGCGCTTGGCTTCTCTCTGCAGGTCCAGGTCCATGTTGAAGAGCTGCCCGTTCAGGGCCTTGTAGACTTGCTCCTTGCCCTCCGCCCCGCACGACTCCTCCATGGCGCGCTCCACGCCCGACCAGTCCAGGTCGCGCGGCAGGTGACCCAGGAAAACGCGCACGTGCTCCGTGTTGTTCAGGGCGACGCACAGCTAGCCGAAAGCGAGGAGGAGCAGAAGAGGAGAAACAGAGGGTGGAGGTGGAGAAACAAAGAAGGAAAAGAAGCAGGGCTACAGAGAAGTGGAGGGATGGGGTGCAAGTGTAAATGATTGACAAAGACAAGCGGCAACAGCTTTTTTTTCCCTTTTCTTTCTTTTTTTTTCGTGCGCGCGCGCTTGTGCGTGTGTTAACATATCAGTGGGCTGATCTCCTGCTGTGCCCTTTGTGATGCCAGAGAGAACTCTTGCTGACATTTGCTGCCCACGTCAATATGTGCCCTCCCCGAGTTCTGCCGTGCTTCAGGCGTTACCTGCACTGTGAAGCTCTTGTGGTCCCTGCCCAGCTGGCTCCTCTCAATCTTGCGCGTTAGCAACTCTGAGTAGCACACCGCCTCGCTGCAGAAATTCTGCAAAAGATGAGAGCTTGTGATTGGACTAATTCTGGTAAAAGCATCCCGCAAACTCGTGTGTGTTGGCTGTATATGTGCGCAGGGGTGTGTGCGGCACTCACGTCTGTCAAGCGGGTGACAAAAATGAAGGCCCCCGCAGAGTCTGGCCAGGCCAGCTGGAGCCAGATCTCGCGTACCTGGCTGAAGCATGTTGTGACTTCTACTGCTGAGGAGCTGTGCTTGGCCTGCTGCAGGGGCTCGATCTGCTCACGCACGCACACACACACACACGCACGCACACACACACACACACACACACACAAACACACACGCACGCACGCACACGCACACACACACACACATGCAGGCACACGACATGCAGCACAGGGCATGCACAAGTCTATGTCAGTGTTAACTTGATTGATATAGCACATTCAAAACAACCTAAGCTGACCTGAGTGCTGTTCAGGCTCAACAAAAACTGAGCAAAACAAATTATCACTATATACAACATGTATTACAAAAGAGTAACAATGTGCAAATAAGTCAGTGAACTTACGTGATTACCTTTTTAAAAATCAGCATCAGAATAATTAATTATTCAGCCCCAAGGGGAAATTACTGTCAGTACAGATTCACCATGTGAGTATAAGCACAAAGACAGGTTAAGAGAGGTGGTTAAAATAATTACAAAAAAAAAAAAAAAAAAGATATATCTAGAGATATAGAACAGTGAAGCAAATTTACATCAAGTGTTGAAAAGTATATGAGTACATGAAATGGTTATAACTTAAGCAATAGCTTATACGTATGTAGTATCTACACATTTATATGCACAGCATATTCACATAGGTTACTCTTGTTGCTCGTTCCTTTGTCTTCTTCTGCTTATCCGGGTCCAGGTCGTGCGGGCAGCAGCGGCCTGCTGTCCGATCCACATTGCACCAGACACATGTGGTTCCTCCTGCAGGTGGTGGGCCTGCTGGAGGACTACAGCAGGCCTGGTGTCCCCCCACAGCCTCCCAGCTACGCACTGACCAGGCCCAACGCTGCTTAGCTTAAGATCGGGCGTGCGCAGGGTGGCGAGGCTGCCTACGCTTGTTGCTTATTCGTGTAATTCACATCCATTTTATGCCGGATATTAACAATAAAGATCAATCAACGCACTCGTGAATAACTAAAATGTCTCACATCTGCTTGCAGCTACATTGCAATGCGTAATTAACAGTAATTAAAATTGCAGAGTGAAATTAATTTTGTTTCACTTGTCTGTAAAGAGCCTCTCACCTTGTCTGTCTCCACCGCTTTACAGATCCTGTCACACGATCTGTCATGAACGATCTGCAGGTACTTATGAATCGAGGACTTGAACCAGTTATGAAATCCCGTCAAGGCCAACATTTTAGCATCCCTGTTGAGAGAACAAGAGAACATCTCATTAATAAATTATTCAAAGCTGGAGAAAAGGGCAAACTATCACATTTCCAGCAATTAGGGAAAAAAAAGAAAGTTGGAGCCTTTGTTAGTTATTAGAGTTGAACCAACTTCAGAGGAAGAAACTCCCGGAAGCCCTTGAGGATTTTCAGGGACATGAAGAGCTCAAAGATGGTTTCTCCCATCGTCTGAGTCATTCTGGAGCTCTCCTGCTCCAAAGTGCCACACAGCCGCTCCATCGCAACATTCACATCATCAGCCACCTGAGGGATGAGATGGATTTGACCGTGTTGAAACACCGGCGCTGATAAGAAGGAACAATATGATATGAGACCAAAATAAAGCGTATGACACGCTTTCAATGACTCATTATCGTCAACGACATACCAGTTTCTCCAGCTGCCTGTATGCTATGCTGAAAAAATCTACTTTCACCGTGCTGTGAGAGAAAATAAAAATACACAGGAGGAGGAAATGGCCTCAGTCCAGTAAAATCCTTTTAATACAAATCAGTATTGTTTTTCTCCTCTCTTCCACACATGAGGTCCATGCACCGCAGCTATATTCACCTGCAGAAGAGCTTGTTGTAGATGTTCTGGGCTCTCTGTACGTCTGCACACACGGCATCGACCACAAGAACCAGCCTTTTCAGCTGATCCTCCAGCGTCTGCAGACACAAAGAATGAAAAAGCAACTCAAGTTACAACATTAAAAGAAACGGGGGGGAAAAAAGTTAAAAGCTAATCATCAAAGTGCGTTTTTTTTTTTTTTCCCGCTACATAAACATACCCCATCTTCTGGTTTATATCTTGCAATTAAGCTCTCGTACCACTCTGCCGTTCCTTTCTGTTGAAACAATTTCATCATTTTTGGAACAATATTGGTTACAATATGGAGCACTTGCAATTCAATGTCTACAGTCACTCCAGTGATTTATTCTTCCTATTCTTGGTACATAAGCTCAATCTAAAACAGAGATGTGTATCGTGTCGTTCTGGTTTTCATCAAAACATTAAAATGAAGTTATATATTTGTTTTTCTTCCCCATTCGACTTTCTTTGTTACCTTGACAGCAGTGGTGATGTCCAAATGCAGCTCATTTCGAAGAGGACATACAGTCTTAAACGCCCGCATGTTTTGCATGTAGCCTATCCCCCTGGCATAAACAGACAGGAAAATGTCAATTATAATACAAACTGCTTTCAGACCACTTAAACATGTTTTTCACATCGCATAATAACATCTTGCTCTTATGATTCAACAAGCACAACAACTACTACCCCGCTTAATCCAATCCGCTCTAATTGTGTGTAGGATCCTGCATTATCTCAGCAGGAGAGAGGAGAAGTAAGTTTTAACTTAAAGTTGAGTCACACTGCGAGTGTGTGTGCGTGCGTGTGTGTGTGTGCGCGCGTGTGCGTGTGTGTGTGCCTGAGAAGTGTAGAAGCGACCTCCCCTGAGGTGTTGTGCAGAGCTGGGAGCTTGCAGGGAAATTTTCTGTTTAAAAAAAAAGAGAAAAAAAGTCTCCCCTAAATAAGCGTGATACAGCAACATGAACTTAAATAATGAGGTGGTTTAGCCGGTTGCCATTTAAAGTACATGGGGCCACTTCACTGCTTCAGCTTCTGTGCAGGGATTTTGGCTGCTGCATCCGAAACCTTGATACAGGAGGATATCGCCACAAATGCCAACGGATTAGCGTTAGACGCATTACACTTACAGTATTTGGAGTTCTGAGGACTATTAATAAGTAATTTTGTTCACACCTGAGCTCTAAACACATCGGCTATGACACTGCGACTAAAAGAAAATTGGCGAGGTTTAAACACACTCTCTGCTGATACTCAGGATCCCCAGAGACTGAACGCTCTTGACTGATCTCCTGAAATAAAAAGATCCATATGTGCACAAGAAATGTCAAGATCTATGAAGGAAGATCATACCAGTGTTTGCAGTGACTGATTTAATAGGTGGAATGGAAGCAGAGTATGGTAGTAGAGTAAAACAATGGCTGCTTCGAGAGAGCAATGCAGCACTTGCTTTATTCCTCTTCAAACAACACATGACCCAATATATATCACAGCCTGTATATGACAATGTGTTCAGATGTCTCCTATCTCTTTTGACATGAGCAATGAGTCATGATAGAGATATTTCTCTTTGGACAGAAGAATAAAAGCCCAACACTGCTTCCTCCACAGAGTGTGACTGGCTGGTTGTAGTCTGTCTCTGCTGGGGTGAAAGCGTGTCCCCTGGTATGGCGCGGGCGAGTGCGCGATGCGATGTGATGGCGGCGTGACTTTACCTCAGCATGAGCTCGTAGCGTGTAATGGCAGCGGCGCTGGTGCAGGGGAAAACCTGACGCATGTTCTTCATCAGGCACAGGCAGTGCTCTGTGTACAGCCTGAAGCTGTCTGACAGCTGCCTCTCCTGGACACAGGAAGGGCCCTCAGTTATGGCTTCAAGTACACCGGCTGTGAGACATTTTTGGCTGAACCAAAAACCTTGATGAATGTCAGTGAGGAGCTGAGCTAATGAGATGACTGTTTCCTGATGATGAAAGGCTTTTTCTTTTTTCTTTTTTTTTTAACCCCCGCCCCCGCCCACCTTACTGGGAAACCGGCGTGTCGGAGAACCTACCAGGTCTCCCCTCACAGTGAGCGGGTCCCACTCTGCATCGATGGTCCTCAGGAGGCGCAGCAGCAGGGAGTAGCACACCCTCTGGGTTCGATGATGGCTGCTGTAGCACTGCCAGCGGCTGCGCTCGAAAGCAAAAAAACAAACAAAAAAAACATGCACCTTTCACCTGACGCTTTCACGTTTGCTCGGATCAATTCGAGCTCTCCCTCCATACTCACATGATGGCCTGCTGGAGAGGTGTGAGATCGGTTTGCACCGCGTGGTGAGTCAGCACAGTCCACGCCGGAGGACTAACCTGCCCGTTCCAGTTGTACGGCTCTCTCTGGTAAAAGATAACCTTGTCATGCTTTCGTAACGGCGAGAGGATTCTACATAGACTGTGTTCGGTTTTTCATCATGCAAGGAGTTTGTTTTGCCAAAAGGCCTAAGATCAGAACAAATTATCCAAATGGTTGACGTAGCTCCAACTTGAAGTAATAATCTTCAACTTCTCATTTGTACAAGTGTCTATTCAGTCACCGTCTATTGCTGAACAGAGCAACACGAGGCCGAGTGAGCCTTCAGTTTGCTGATGAAAGCCCTGGAATTTGGAGTAAATACAAACAAAAAAGGAAAAAATTGCCTGAGGCGAAGCATTTCTGACTGTTTCGGCTTCAAATAAACACTTTGAACAGGTGAAACACATGTGGGCTTTGACTTTCATGTATAGCATTGTGCTTGAGAGCAAGCTTAGCGCCGACTGCAATTCTTCGACAAAAACCATCATCAAAAGGGGGATCAGAATGTTCAAAAAAGGCCAATCATTGCCTGACCCACTAATGTAGAGCTAAACTACACTTGCTGTTAACGTCAGGTTCTGCCAAATGAACCAGGACTGAAATCTTAAGGATTGCAACATTGATTTTGTCATGATTATAATTACAGAATAGTTGGAATTCGACTTTGCTCGCATTAAACATACCCTCAGAAGCGACTGCTCTCTCAGAGGACTTCCTGGTGTATAGGAAGCCGTTTGTAAACTGGAAAAGCTCAGTTCCACTTTTCATACATAGGCAAAATTAATGTTTGTGCAGGTTAAGCAAAGTCTTGTGATACAAATGGCAAACGATGCTAAAAAAACAAACAAAAAAAAAAGTCGACAACCCTATAAACCAAGTTAATACCACAAAAAGAATAACATTTGACAAAGACTGATGCAAGTAAATAACATGGAGGAAACTCACCTTAACATGAGCATGCTCATACTCAATAATCTGACTCAGCAGTTTCTTGTGAATGGACACGTTTGTGTCTTTTTTAGACAAAGTTGTGTCCCTCTGAGGTAAAAGCGAATAACAAAATTAAAAGAGCATTCAGTTGCAATTCGTCATAGCGCGTCAATCCAGTGAGACAGGCATGCGCTGCCGCACTGTGAAACGCACCAGGCTGGTGAAAAGCTTCAGTATCAGGTGGCATTCTCCCTGAACTTTAGATGCACTTGAACGAGGCTCCAATTTAAACCAGGTGTCATAGCCGGCGACGGGGATCTCCTGCCGCACACAAACAAAGTGGATCGACGCATGATAATAATAATATCTCACATGGCGTCCTTCCTGCTCTGAGAGTCTGGAGAACTTGTTTTATTTCGAATGCTCACATTCAAAGAGATGTTGATGCAGCCCAGGAAGTCGTCAGCGTTCTCCTCAGAGCCCGACGACGCGGATCCGTTAGATCGCACCGACTTTGCTATCTGCTTAAAGTACCTGATGAGACCAAAAAAAAAAAAAATGTATGAGGAAAAATGCTAGCTTCCCTGTTTATCACATCCTGGGCCTCATGTTTAATTATCAGAAATATAATTCAGCTGTTTCCCTTCATGGGCATTTAGCTAATACCTTCCGCCATAACGACTCTCATTTCCTATGAAAGCTATCCCGAGGCTATGACCAACATTCTCCTGCTTTCATTACACATGTCTGCTATCTATCACTGTCTCCTTGACTGGCTAAACGCACTTGAGGGTTGAGTTTTCCAGTGCTTGTGTCTTTCTTTGAGGTACAAGGACAAACATGAAATGGTCCTATACGTTTTCCCGCTTTATTTGTACACCGCAACCTCGTGATCAACCATTAGATGAGTCCATATAGCGACTGTAACTGGTGTTATTTGAAGCATTCAGTTTTGGGGTAGTCCTGCGCTGTTATTTTTGCTCAAAGCAATCACACTAAAAATATAACCTTTTGAGCATGCTGAGCATTGTTGCCATATTATAACGTTCCTGTACACATTAGCTTGATCGCAGCAGCACATGCAATAAGCTCCATCGATGAAAAAGAAATATCATGGCAATAAATGATGTCTCCCCTGGATTACAGTGCTGCAAAACAGCAAGAAATCAATGAAAAGATTATGTTGTGTGGGAGCGGAAAAAAAAATTATGCCGCATTACTGCGTACAATTCTGTGAAGTACGTTTTATTAAACTAAAGAGCTACTTTTTCGCCGTATTTTGAAGTGATACTGATTCGTGTTATTCCTTTCCCTTCAGATGATAAATGATCAACTTACAACTTACGTATCACAAATGAAATCTTTTCCTCTTTATACTTTGTGAATAAGAGCAAATGGCAGGTGGTTATACAATCACATGACATGTTTCTTTTACCTGCCCATTCCTCTAAGTCCACTGACTTCGTTGAGTTTTTTGCAGGCCTCAGCCACAGACACGTCATCATCATGATCCCTGAAGACCAAAAGGAGAATTCAAAGGTTATTAAACAAACCCACATTTCATTATCTTTGCAGAGCAATACGGAGAAATTCCACAATCAAGGCCTGCAGTTCAAGAAGAGTGGAACCCTGCGCTTTATGGACTTTTATTGAAGTGAGTATCTGGACTCAACCAAATTTAATGAAAATCACTAAAGGTCCTTTGTCTGGCAGGGTGACATTCACTCGTGCTGCTGCTGCTGCACACGACTCTTACCATATATCCAAATGCAACAGGTCGTTGTGGACATCATCTATTTCGCTGTGAAAAGCAAAGACAGGGAAATCATGAATCAAATAATGATATCCATTATGAGCACTGAGGATTAATAGGTCAGTGGTGGTGGCGACGTGCAGAGATGACAACGTTCCCGCACTGGTTGCATTGCTAACAGCTTTCGCCAGGAAGGTCCACGTTCCGAACTTCAGGAAAGGTTGATACTCACAAGACAAAATGCTCGTCCCAGACCGGGTTCAGAGTCTCTGGTTTCACCTCAGTCACATGGATGCACCTGGCAGGTAGCGCCTCTTTGGTGCTGGAGCGTTTCTCCAGCTTGTCCTTCCTCTTCCTGAAGCTGAACTTTCTCTCCTTCTTCTCCTCCGTGTCACGGGGGCTTTGGCCCACCAGGATTCCCAGCATGCAGTAGGGGTCGCTGTATCCTGCAAAGGCCACATACAACACAAACACACACACACAGGAAAACGCACTGTTGTTGTCAAATCGGTCTTGCCTTTGAGATGCCAAGACGAGGACATTCTTGTGAATAGTCGCTGTTATATTGTTGATCAAATGCTAGTCAGCCTCGGTTGGTTAGGAAAACTGACAAATTCCAGGAGTTAACACAATTTAAAGCAGAAATAAGACAGGAATTAAATTATTTATGGATCTTTTTTTTAAATTTGCCATTGAGGAAAGTATTTTTGCATTTATTGATGTGGTTGTTTTAGTATTCTTAGAATGTCCAGTCCAGGAATATTCTCATCTACTCCATCACACTATACAACTCAAATAATCTCTGGCATACACTAAGGCAAGAAAAGAAGCCTAAATCCGGCTCTGGGCTAGTTGGGAAAATCAACAGTTTGGCTATAAACATCTTGCAAATGACGCTGTTTCACGCCGAATTTGAATGTCGGTGCCTCGAGACACTTGGATGACACCACAGGAGCAGTATGGAGGCCTATAATTTCTTTTTCAGTTGTTTTTTTACTTTTGAAGACACATGTGCATCGACATATGTACACCTTCAATTGTATTTGGAGTTGGCTGCAACGCTGTTCACACCTGAAGCTCCAAAAGTGTTTTGTGGAGTCAAACACTTCACCCTACCCTCCGTCAGCATAGTGGCAAATAGATCATGAGTGAATTTTAATTTCTGGGTGATTGATACTTCTTGCATCTGTCTAAGAAAATTTCTTAAATTTGCATCTTATAAGCAAAGAGGCTCTCTTATTGTCCATCTGTTATGCATCAAACCTCTATGGGATGACACCTTTTGGCCATTTAATTGACATTTACTGCCTTAGTTGACATGAATTGTCAATGCGGAAATTTAAACAAATAAAATCAATAGAAATAAACAGAAGAGTGTGGGGAACAAATGAGCCTGTGGTCACCGAGCGCAGTCAATTCTCATTATGATTTTATGTTTTAATGTCAGGGGACAGCAACAGCGGTGGCTGGATTGCAGGAAATTATAATGTGGGACTGTGATTTTAAACAGCCAGTTAGATGAATGCTGAAATCTACATAATGCTGTGTAATAAAAGGAGTTGAATAACGCAACTATTTACTGAGTGGCATTAAAAGCCTTTCGGTACTACAGTGGAAAACATACTTAATACCTGAAATTTCTTACCATTTGCGTCCTTGGCCAGCAGGTTCTTAGCTTTCAGAACAGAGACTCTCAAAGAAAAACTGGCTCGCTGTGACAAAAAGAAAAAGAAAAAAGTGAACAATTGCAAATGCAGCAATCAAGACAATATATCGATGACATGGTGATGCATTTTCATGTCTTGATTTGCTTGCATCGCTTGCATATTGATTTGAGAATGAATTTCTGCACGCTTCATGTGGTGTCCCTCCTAAACACTCACTGATTCACAGAGTAGAAAAACTCGATATCCTGCCAAAGGATAAAACGCTAGGGAGAAAAAAAAATGGCAAGACATTTTCGTAACACCTCCAGACACAGGTGCTAAGAGAGGTATTTGAAAGGGTCTCTGGCAGTCAAAATAAAGACACAGAGAAGCACAAAATGGAGCTTTCAGGTGACCATCTCACAGAGAAAACATCTTCCAGAGCTTAAGAGGTCTCCCGCTGTGTCTCTGCAGGTTATGCTTTCACCTTATTAATGCTGCCCTGTTCAGAGTATGGACATATGAGCCAACACATCTGAACCACCTGTGGATGCACATCTGAGGATTGGTCTCTAAATTTGAACTTTGTGAGGTCATGTCTCTGGGGCTTATCAGGGTCAGGAGATAATGCAAAGCAGCGGATTTTGCACGTGCAAATTTGCCGCGAGTCACATGCTTGATATCACAGAACCGTTACGTAAACAGTGCTGCTGTGCGGCGTTGACGCATTTTGTCTGTCATTCCAGACATCCACTGATGCCTGTATTATGTGAAAATCACTTAAGCAGATTCCTTGGATTTGCTTTAATCTTTTAATTAATGCTCAGTATGTTATTAGCAGACTTGCAGATCTGAGACCTGAATAATGCATCCGCAGCTGAGAGAATAAACTCAGATTTTTAAAAGCACATTTTCCAACAGTGTATTCAGGCGTTTATTAGTATTATCAGTGTTAATGTTTGTGGTATGTCACCTTTTCAAGTTCCTTCTATATGGAAGAAAAAGCCAGAAGGGAAAAATACACGCAGATATCAAATAATTACCAAAAATTAGGGGTGTAAAACCCAGGTTTCATCATGACGCGATATATCGATTCATTGGGCAGCAATATGATATCTGCAGATATCAGGAAGTCTGTGATGACCTTGATTTAGCTTGAGTCACTGGGCTGCGATTATAATACCAATACCATGTACTCATTAAACACACCAGTTTAATTTATATCAACCAAAAAAACCCCACTATAGTATTAGACAATTTTATTTCTTAGCTTTTCTACATGAAAACCAATCTCTTCTTTATAATCTCAAAATAACTATATTTCTCATGTGTAAGCGCAAATGTTTTTTATCACTCAACTTCAACTGAACTTGGGAATTTCAAAATAAGGTCATGTTAAAGAACACTTTGCATCACTGATATTTCATCTTCAGATGTGAAATTGATCCGCTGATCTAGAGTGATGGATTTATATACCCCTCTCAAAAACTTTCATGAAATGGAACATATCTCTGAAATCGTGATGAGTGGCTAACGTGGCTCTATTTTACATTTTCATGAAATCTGCTGGACAAAAGATAACAACTAATGAAAAATTACATTACGTTATACTACAAATTTACACCTATACAATGTGCAGTGTATAGCCATATGAATACAATAAGCATTAGCACAAACGTACTAAACTACAGACAAACCTTCCCTTTAATTACTGAAATTATGACCACAAAAGAAGATCGGAAGGACAGTTATTACGCGTGAATGGATAATCAGTCACACTGTCTCACCTTAGATTCCTGAACTTTTTGGAGAATGATATCATGCTCCTCTTCGCCCATATCAAACACCTTGGACAGATGACAAAAAAAAACAAAAAACAACAACAAACCCAAACTTGCATTATGATCACAGAAATTTAAAAGCTCAGCGGATTAAAAAAAAAATACAACAACTTCCCAGCTAAAGAAAAGCCAAAGCAAGTCAGAAAGTCTTTAGTCTCTCTGCCCGCCGGGGAACACATGCTACACTGTGCTACACATGCTACGCTCCTCACACAAAAGAGACTACTTTCCTTAGCATGACATCTGAAAAGATGTAATATCACAGCTGAGTATCAGCACACACTGTGACAGGGCTTTGATGTTTAATCAGGTTTGAGCCGAGAGCATCTGCTCCGATTCTTGCAGCCTGCTCACAACAAATTGCACTCCGTCTGAGGCAAAGATCACTGTTACTGGCAGAGATTGAACAGACCTCAGGAAAACGCGTGTTTTGTTTTTTTTTTCTTCCTGAAATCTCCTTTTTTTTTGCATTAATGAGAATGTAAATGATTAAATGTGAAACAGACAGATACCTTCAGGAGGTAAGCAAACAGCTCTTCATCATTTTTCACATGTTCTGGAGAAGGAACTCCCACTCGGTTGACCACTGTGTACACGGCTTCCTCATAAATCAGGTCCAGCTGCATGAAAAACACACTCCACTTAATAACAATCCTTGAAAAATAAATAGTCATGTTCTTTTGCCTCCGTGCTTCCTGCTCTGCTTGACATTAAAAGTAGGGACAAAAGAAAAATACGGCTCTGGCGTTGTTGCTTCTAAAGACTCCATGTTGAAAAACAACGAAAACAGAAAAAAAAAAAACTGAGCCAACACACCTCCGTCCTGCTGATTCTGTCAGGGATGAAAGCCTGGTCCACTTGTTCCTGGGGGGGCGGCACTGTGCAGGCTCCTCTTTGGCACTAAAAGGTGACAGACCCAGTTCAGCAGTCACAACATCTGCCTTCCCCGCAGCCGAAATACCGACATAAATCATCAACAATCCCTTGGAGGCATTAACTTCTTCAAAATATTCTATAGCTGGGGCTTCAAACTTGAATGAGCTCGTCGGGTACATGCAGCCCAGTTTAAGCACAAGGATGCCAGACCAATAACAGAACTGATCGCATAAGAAACTATCAATTGCAGTAAGATTAAGGAGATATTGTAAAGAAGTAAACATTTGAAAAGACATCCTGAAGAGTCTGACACATTTTAAGAAAAAATAGGTGCAGTTTCAAAACTACTAAGTTTCAAGGTTATTTCTTTCGATACATCACAGTGAATCTAGAAAAAAAAAATGTTAAGCAACATTAATGACTCAAACAGCTTGTCAAGAACCAGAACTTCCTTTTGAATTTTCAAGAAACTCCCACCCCTCCTGGCATGACCTCTCATTGAGGGAGAAGTTATTTCCTGCTGTCCACGCCAAAAGAACTATAGGTAACTATAGCAGTAACTATAACAAGGTCAGCTTTCTGATGTGCAGCAGCGTTCTGAAAAGAGTTGTGTCAAGAATGTGGAGTGTCTTCCGACTGTGCTGGAGCCCCAAAATTAATATTTGTGCAGAGAGAGAAAGAAAATCCCCAGAAGGTGTCTGTTCACAAAATTCTTCAAAGACCAGAGGAAGGGAGAATCAGACACTCGGGAGGAGATCAGTCGTCTTCTAAAGACACTGTATTCATACTTAATCATATTATATATCAGCTTCAATTTAATAGCATCCTGCTGTTCAAAGAGGACATCAGTTAAGCTCTAAGTAACTTTACACACTCAGTCAGCGCTGTGTGTCAGGTAAAATCTCATTTTTATGTTTAATTTGCAGCTTCTCACCGTGTTTTACATGCTTTTAATAGCTTGAACCTGAAGCTGTAAATCCAGGAGGATTTTGATTCCACAGTCAGTGTTTCTATTGTTCTCCGAAATTGCGCTGAAACTGATCAGAACCGTATCGTTTGCCAATGTTGTTGTCCGCATGGTTGTGCTGTGAATTAGACCACCCGTTTGCGTTGCAACAATTTTTAAACCAAAATTTAGTTATGGTTCTTGGTGTGGACAGTTTTTTTTTTTTTTTTTTTTTTTAATCCACTGAAAAAAGGTTTTCAGTGGAGTTTGCTTTGTTCAGTATTAACATGTATCTTTTTCACACTTTACAAAGTCATCAAGTGGGCCAGATCAGACTTTACGCGGGGGCCAGTTCTGGCCCATGGGCGGCATGTTTGAAACCTTTGTCTAATAGCCTGCCGTCACTACAGCTCGATCAACAGTGGACCGCTTTAAAAACGCACAGGTCAAAGTCGCACTGGAATTACCATCCCACAGTTGTGCCCATCGTTAACCAGTCAAATTCCAGTTTCCTTCCTTTTTTCTCATCATATATGTCATGACTTGTAATGTAAGACTTGCATCGAAACCATTAAGAGTTAAAAAAAAATTTGGTCATCTTCGTTTCATTTAACGTTTGTCTTAAATCATGACTTACACAGAAGCAAGGTCTCTTGACCATTTACCACCAAAATCTCATCCTTCAGCCCGAGTTAACATGAAGGCATAAAAGCATCGCAAAAGTTAAGCTCTCGAGAGATGGCGAGGTGTCTCGTCAGTTATGCCACGTGGCGCGGATCCATATATTTTGAGAATGGTGGATGGTTTCGTAAGAGTGCAAGAGGTATAAAAGCACCACTGCTGTCTTGACACTGGCAGCAGGCGGAGCTGAACATAGCCCTCGACAGCAGCTTGTCACAGCTGTGCTTCCAGACCTCTGAGCACGCGACTCACGCCGGCCCTTCTGTCTACAGACGTCATGGCGGCCACGGTGGCAGCCACCGAGGCCTACACGCTACCCGTGTTTCAAATGTGCAACAGATGGAAAGGTGGAAGTTGGGGTGGGGGATGGAGAGGGGGGGAGGGGCGTTACCTCAGCCTGGGCAGCCCGCAGCATGTTCTCCTGTTTCTGCAGAATGGTATTCATACGCTCAAAGAACTCCATGCTCTCCTCGGAAATCCTGCCAAGAGGAGGAAACAGATTGGCACAGTCGTCTCTAAAAATAAAAATACTTGGAAGTAGGAAAGCGTGAGGTGAGACACAAAGCATATCAGCTCATCGGTTTAACTCCAGAAACACACTGGGATCGGGTGAGACTGGTGGCATCACGCTGCATCGTGTTTGCAGACAACCCTTCGGAGGAGCATCTGTCAATAAAGATGATCTGTTTGCTTTCTCGTGGTGAATAATTGGCCTGCGAGGGAGCCGTTTATTAGATGTCCAACATTAAATTGTAGCTCTCGCCAAAGATCCAACATGTCTGCACTCCGCATGAACAATGGTAACCTGCTATGATGAGCGGGGCCGTGTGCAATATGCAAATGATGTATTTCTGTTTCTACCAGGTGCGAATGATTCCCCGGACTCCCACCAGCCCCAGTTGTCATGGTGATACAGGCACATTCAGGAGGGGAGTAGCTGGCTGAACACCTTGGGAATCCCCACCTCCCCCTTCCACCTCCCCACTCTCACAGCGGGTATCTTTCTCCCAGACTGGATGGAAGGCAGCTCTGATGTGAGCCGGAGCAGAACCGTGGGGATCAGCCACGCCGTCTGCCCCTCGCCGTCCCAGCGTCGGCCTCCCTCCTTGTCTCCCAGCCATCTTTGTCATATTATGCAGAAGGGCCATCCGCAGAGGCCCCCGTCACGCTCCTTTATTAGCGTCATCACATCTCAGCAGGCGTGTGGCAGCCTATCCTCGCACCCACTGACTCTCGCCATGGTGGGGGGTGCAGATGGCAGACCCCTGAGGTATCGATGGAGACTAATGGCAGCCATGCTGGGAGAGCTGGTCAGGTTGGCGCCGTTCTCGACAAGACTTTAAAAAAAAAAGGTGCACAAATTCAGTACCAAAAAAAAAATGTTGAAATATCTAATTATTGTCAGTCTTTAATTATCAGTCTAGTCTTTTTTTATTCTTATTTTGTTAAATCCCTTTAAGCTGCGTGATAGCCCTCGGAATCCCGCAAAAAGGTTGTCTCTGATAGCTTGCGTCAAAAAATAGGCTTTTGCCTTTCAGCTTTACGGACTGGTGCTAAAATAGAAATAGAGTTGTTATCCTGCCATGAAAACTCCTCAGTCAGTGTGCGAAAGCTTGACACCGAAAACGCAAGTCTACAATCTGTGAATGAAGCCTGCTCCACTGACAAGGGATTGCGGGAGCTTAACAGTTTTCGTTGGCACGTACTCGACTACGCTTCGTTTGATTGTAGAACTTCTGTTATGAGCCACTCAAATCTCGCCGCATCCATCTTTCACCGTCTTGGGGCTTTTCTTGTGTCCACAAATCTGTCCCGTCTTCCATCAGTCATACAGCTCGAGGATTTGTCAGGACAGTTTGGCATGTTTTGTTTCATGCATGCGCAGCAATAAAATGATGGGAAACATAGTCCGTTACCATTTGATACATGAAAAAAAAATTTTTTTCATCTATTCACTCTCTCTCTCTCTCTCTCTCTCTCTCACACAAACACACACACAAACACACCCTCGATCAGAATAACAAAACTGATTTGATGTGTTGCTAGGAAACAGGTTGTTTTATTTTTTTATTTTTTTTTTTACTGTCATTTTATTCAAATTCATTTTCAGAATTCAGTCAAACGCCTCAATTATGTTTCCCTCAGTGGAGCCCAAATCAGAAGCAAAACATAAATAAAAGCACCTAAACTACTTGTGTGCTTGCGGAAATATGTGTTTAATCATAACAAACTGAAAGGTGACAGCAACCCCTCAATTTAAACTGGAATATAATGTGGCAGTGCATACATAGTAATTAAAAGTGCAGCCATCAATGTCGTCTGCAGCATGAAAGACAATGTGACGTCTGTATGCATTCTAATAAAATAAGATGGTTTTTTAATCCGATTCATCACGGTTGTCAGCGCATAATATCAGCCTGCAGCTTCTATCACAGCTGAGGATCTGCGTGACAAGGGTGCCCCTCAATATTACACACAACCGTTTGTTGCACTCTAATTATACATTTGATTAAGCAAGGAAACACTACAGGTGAAAAGCGAGATCACGGATAGGATCTCTCCTTTCAGTGACTTTTGAAGGAGCCTCCCGGCTGCAACTGCCAGCAGACAGAGCAGCTGGCTGGTGTGAAATTATTTCCAAGTTGGGTGCTTCGCTATTCATTCGCCACTGAGCGAGTCAATGGCCGATTCCATCTCAGGAGTCAACGCATCTTGAATAGGTAAAAAGTGCAGCTCTTATGTCGCCACATAAAGTTCCCGAATGGAGGATGGATAGCACATGAGCACTGAATGCCTTATGTAAAGTCCCTCTATTCCTTTCATCAAACAACACAGTGTCATGCTACGCAACAGTCAAAGTACTATTGAGCTCATGGAAGTCGAAGCTGGACGCGTCTGATTGTATTCGGCCATATTTGTGAGGTGTGCTGGCATTGAAGAGTTTCATATAATGGCGCTAAATGTCCTGTATAGTCCGTCACTGACAACGGCCGATGCATGTGCACAATGACTTGTTCTGATGAATTGTAAGAAGTATTTCTTTTGTGGGTGCAGCCTGGCAGATGTTCGACTTCCATATTCTTTCTATGTGCTCAAAGGACTTCTCACTTAACAGAAAAGCGCAACTTGATTTCAGCTCACAAGATCAGAAGTAGAGCCGCCGATCCCTGTCTGGCCTGAAGATGCACTTTTACCTTCAGGGTGAAGGAACAGCACGATGCCGTCAAAAGAGCCACCCGATTGGCATCCAGCTGCTTATCCAAGTGATTACGCGGTCTGAGCGTGACACTTTTTGAATTTGTAATTGATTACAACCTCGTATGCACAAAGCAGCCATAAAATTAAAAACCACTGGATATTTACCAAAGGATATAATGCAACAGCCACTGCGACAAATTCTCCCTTCTTGGGGAGTTTTATGTTGAATTCTTATTGAATCTGTTTGAGAGAGGTGTTGACATATTTGAATGATTGTTATTGGGGCTCCAATTTGCGATGCTTTTGAACTGCGCTGGGTTACACTGGGAGATTTCCCTCACACTTTCGGTCATCCCACTCGTGTGCATTAGGGTGACTAAAATATTAGCGACAACTCTCACTGTAACCCGGCACAGTGCAGCAGCATCGCAAATCAATTAAAAATGAAAAAAAAAAAAAAAAAACAAGAGACAGAGGAGTCAAATCCGCTAATGACAACACGGCAGGCTCACGACTGAAATCACAATGAATTCAAGTGTGAAATATGTTGCTGGCAGCGACGGATGTGAACAGTGGGTAAACAATAGTAAACAAAAAGCATTTAGAAAAACCTCAAAGTGTCTAATAAGGGATTATAAATACCTGGGTGCGTGTTCAGCGGTTCTAAGGCACTTTATGTCATAGCTCTAAACCGGTTGGTACATTGAGAATTCAAACAGTGTGAGGTAAGAAGGTGAAGGTTATGTGTCCTTCACCCTCTGTTTCTCTATCGTCTTCAATCTTAAGTTCCTTCTGCTGTTCACTTGGTTTCTTTCCTCCGCATTTCTTTTTGCTCCGCCACGTTCCTTGCTTTGAAATGCCTCTAAACGGACAGAGAGAACTGTTAAAATCAGCGAGCGATGGTTTTTCCCTTCCATCACCAATTTGCGAGGTTGACGACGACGCTTCGATAGCTGCTGCAGACGATACGATGCTTAAACTTGAGTCGAATGTGTGCATTACAAGGTTTTAAAAGTACAATGGGGTAAGAGGACTCGCCCAGACTCTTGTACATTTACTCAATGACCGGCTTTCACTGACATAAGAGTATAATTTGCTGAGCTGAATTAAAATGTTCAACTCCAGTGTGCCCGTCGGCGCTCCGAGAGCCCGGGCCTGACAGCCGACGGAGCTACTGGGGCAACAACTGCGGATGAAGCAGCCTAAATCTACCCGGCCTCATTTGCAAATTCTCAATTAAAGTGCGAGTGCGAGCGGGTCAGGAGCAGCCTGAGTGGATGACAAAGATCAACAACCTGCCTCTAATGATGAGCTATCAGGGTACGCGCACGGCTGGGGCTCAGTGGGAAGGCTGTAGCACCAGGGAGACATGGGAAACGAGGAAAAGGCGACAAGCCCGATAGTGACACTTCACGTCAAATATTCAATAAACAACACCCAAAGGATCCTACTGGAGCAGATTTGATTAGTATTTAAGAAACATAGTCTAGGCGATAATTTACGTCAGCAGCGTCAAGGATGTGGCTGCATTAAAGCCATACATTAATTGTAAGTCTCCATCATTCATCATCATCCATTATTGAGCTCTGAAAAACCAAAATTGATCAATGTGCAACACGGCACCTGAGGTTATCTCCCGTGTTAAAAATAGACATGGTTGTCATTACAAGTATAAGTTCACATCATGGCAGCAGCCAGTGTTAAGGTTGCTATAGAAACCTCAGGTTCATACTATTACTTTTGGCTGCAGATGAAGCTTTAAACAACACTGGAAAAAAAAAAAAATAGATGGCTGATTTTACCTGTGCGACTTTATTTATGACTGTGAGGCAGGCAAGGAAAAAACTCTTAAAAATTGTGAAAACCTTGATAAGGATCAGATGAGATAACCACCATAATATAAAGATTGTGAGGCTCCAGCAGAGACACTGCTGTCAACCTAATGGTAACATATTAAATTCATAGAACACTGCCTGGCATGCGCATATGTATCGATGAACACAATATACAGCATCAAGACAGATCAGGTAATGAAAGTGTCATATACATGCACATATAGAACAGTCAAGAGCAGAGTAATACAATAACTTAATGGGTCGTGGGGACGAACAAAGTGTGGCATTTTGCACATTTACATGAAAACATAAGTGATCTGGAGTGAAAACCGACTGATGCATACAATGTAAAGAAACATTTCCCTTAATTCAAATGAGTATACAACTTGGGACTGCTTCATGTCTCTCTGGAAAATGAAATGGGTCTAATGCACCATCTTTTTGCATTTTGCTTTCTCTTCTTGGGTATCAACATATTAATCATCTTACTTGGGCCACTGTAGAAATTAGGGGAGAAAAATCATTCAGTTTATCAGGATAGGATTTTGCATTTGATAATATATTGTATGTTTATTTGCGTCTTCCATAGACTGTATATAAAAAGGTACATGAGAAGAGTATTTAAGCCTCTAGCTCGGTATTTTGACTGCCGCCATGTTGTTGTTTTGTTGTCTTTGACAGATCACCATAGTAACGACGTATCAAACACAAGATAGGCTGCCCTTGCAAATACCCCGTTTTACGGCCAACTTTATTCTAAATGGGATCATGATAAATAAAATAAAAGCTGAAAAAGGACTTGACATTGAGATCATAAATTAATTTAAAAAATGTACACTGATAGAGACAGAGGTTCATTTTCTCATTTTTTTACTGCCTCCTGCAAAGTTGCCCCCTGTTGGCTGTTAGAAAGAATGCAGGTTTTTAGGCATTTCCATTTTGGCATAACTTTTCACACACAGAAGGTAGCTCGGCAGCTTTTATAAGACCCTTTTATTTTTGCTGTATTTTAGATATTTCAATACATACAAAACATGTATTTAAACGTATACATAATTAATATATACGCATCAAAACTCACGGACACATAACTCGGGTGCACATACTGTGTCAGTTCACGCACAAAAAAAACGCAGGCAAACATGCACAAGGCGGCAAGCTCCTGCTTCGCGGTGCAGGAGGGCATCTTTATCACTCAAGTAGCAGCAGCAGTGTGGTGCACTGTGGTACACTTGCGTGCTGCAGGAGACGTGTGGCCATCAGAGCCACATGGTGTTAACTGATATACAAGAAAGTAGCATTTGTGATCCCCCTTGGAGCCTGCCTGTGCATGTAATAGTGCTGTTGATGGCACCCTGGAGGAGAGATGGCTTGTGCGCTGCCCGCGCACCGCAAGACAAAACTGTGGGATAAACGGCAACCATATCGAAACAATCTGCTGATGAGAAAGGATGACCTGTAGCTTCTGGGGGAATGGCCAATTGAAAACAAATTAATTACTGCTCTTGAGCATTCGCCGTTGTTTACGGAAGGCTGTTTGATTTACACTGACTGCACTTTAATTTCCTAAAAAGGACCCTCATCACTGAAGCCATAACTTCACCTAAATGGGAACAATCAGGCAAATATGAACTGTAGCAAGAATCAATTAATGCTTCGAGAAAAAGTCATTTCCTGGTACGCAGCCTGCCTTCTGCCTATTGTTTGGACTGGAGCGAGGCTTGTGTCTGATGACACTGCGGCAGTGTGCACAAAAATCAAAAACAGAGTGCACCACGGCTTTTAATAATCTCAAGACTTCAATATGCCTTAAAGGATTTTAACTTTCAGAATCAATCCATTTTCATTCGGAAAATACTGAAAGGTTTTCACAGAAATGGAATATATGCAAAAGCATTGATGGGATGTTAAACTACACTGTTGCCCATAAGATTGTAATAAAATATTTTGTACCTCTTCTCACGAAATTATTGTGACAATGTGATTTATTCTTCACAGATATTGATCAGTCCGGTCAGCAGTGATTACTGATATGTACGAGTAGGAAAAAAAATCTGTCTGAATCTGTCTGAAAACAAAATGTATTGCAGTCTTATGGGCAGCATTGTAGAGAAGCTGAAGCAATATTTAATATCTCCCCCAAAATGTCATAGGTTATCCCTTCACCTTTGCTGCAACCTTCAACTACATCTAGAAGAAATTAAGTCTAGTAAATTAGTCATAAATCCCACTGACAGAAAGGCAAGCTACACACCGCTCCACCAAGTTTGGTGAAATTCAGCTTGCTAGCTTAATGGTAGTAAATAAACATAGGGCATCAAGCATGACTTCCTAGGCTAAGCTATAATGAGACTATACTGAGCAAAAACGCCCACGATTATCCACGAGAAACCCTCAAAATAACCAGCGACTGACCTGCGAGGTAAGGGTTCGGGCGAGTGCGTGAGGGGGCTGCTGGCAGTGGGTGGCGTCTCCCTGCGGCTCCTCAGCGATTGGCTCCTCTGCACCTGCCTCAGCACACTACTCTTCAGGTCCAGCAGCGTCGTCATGGTCTTTCACTACCAGCAGAGACAGAAACGACACACCCCGAGACGGTGATTGGCAGTGCAAAGGTTTGAAGGAGCGATTCATTACTTTTATTCATGTGCAGTCGGAAGCGAGTCAAAAATACATTATGTAATTTGTAATTGGTGGGATCATATTCATTATTAAACGTTTTTTTTTTCTTTTCTTTCTCTAAAAATACTGTTGCTTTGGAGGGGTCGGGGGGGAGTGGTGCTTTTGGTCTAATCATCAGCATAATTACCCCCCTCCCCTCACCCCTTTTAACATAATTGCAGCCTTCTTCAAACTCAAGGTGTGTTCTATTTTTATTTGAGCCTGACTGAAGCCGCAAAGTCTGCAATTTATCTTCCACCTTTTATTGTAGTCAGTTCAGAGTCGACTGACCTTTATTCTTGGGGCCACTCTTTCTATAAAATATGCAAATCAGATCTGGGAGTCACAGGACACACACAGTGATACCAAAAAAAACCCCAAAACAAAACACTGTGTCATTACAATAACATGGCGGTAAATCAAACTAAATGAAATATATAATTTGAAGTGATTTATGTTAATTTCTCAGCGACCTGTGGGATGCAAACTGTGAGGATTTAAAGTGGTAATAGAAAGCATATCGAAGAGGAACATTTTTCTGGCTGCCAGTGGTAGTTATAGGTAGCATTAGTATAGCATACAAAAGCATGCAGTAAACTTGTGTTTGGTGGCAAAAGCAAAGACTTGCATACTAAGAGCAGATGCTGTCATTTTTCATTTGCTATATAATAATAACTTAGAGCTAAAACTTTCCCATCACCTCAGGTGGGCTACTTTGATGGAGAAGTGGTCCACTGATAAATAAATGGACAAATAGAGAGACAGTAATTTCTTCACTTCAAAAGAAATATCAGCTTCCACCGAATAACTTTAAGCTGTATGACCTTCCTCATAGTGCACGCCAGGGGTGGAGTAAAAAGTCAACGCATACAATACAGGACAATATCAAGAAATTTATCCTGGTGATACTATATAAAAGCTGAAGTAGTCACATATAAAGTCATATAGTCCTTCTTAAAAAAAACAAAACAAACATGTTAATAGGAAACTTTCACACTACGGAGCTGCTGTCAGGGGGTTCCTGCAGGGGCCTCCTCGGGAGCGTTCGGGTAGTTACACGCTTTGCTCAAAGGCATGTCAACACCAGATGTTAATGAATGTGTGAAGTCACGCGCTCCACATGTGGCGTCAACCAGGGCAGCAGAGGCCTGACATATGCATGGTTAGGTTGCTTTGTTTGTTTGTTTTGTCTTTTTAGGCATCTTGAACAAACTCTAAAAAACTCTGGTACTGAATTTAGAATTAGTGATGGCGTCTGGGAAGCTGGGAATGCAAAATGTTTCACTGCACATTCACTCTGATATTAGCAATAGGATAACATGGGAAAGAGTAGAATAAAGGAAGCATAATGCTGGATTACATTGAGTCATTACGAGAATATGCATATGCAAGCATTTTTGGAGAGAGGTTTACTTTGGGTTGGATCATAACTGTGAAATATGGATTCAGAATGACGCTAAGCTGAGAGATTGGCACTGCGATGCGGAGCAATTCGCTGAGACAAGAGCGGCTCTCTCTCACGGCCATTTGCCATAGAGTGAACTCTCATTTTGGCATAATGGCGTCCATGAGGAATAACTGGATTTAGATAACAACACTGTGCCCTGCCAGTACCCCCACCTTACCGCCCAACCCCTCCCCAAAAGGTGCAATCAAAAAAAAATTAAAATCGACTTTCCCGTCAGATATATTTAATGACACCATGCAGAGAGAGAGAGAGAGAGAGAGACAGAGATAGAGAAGGAGAGAGCGAGAGAGAAATGCGCAGTGAGGAAACTTCACCATTTCCTTGCAACATCAAATGCTTTTTGTATCAGGTCAATGTTGCCTTTGAGTGAAGCCGCGTCTGCAGCAAGAGCCACTTAAAGTACAGAGATCCAAAACATAACCCTCTTCTTGACTAGAATATTCTATATGCACAACCCCAGGGCCACATGACGGGCTGGAATATGGTTATTCTTAGTGTAGTGCACTTTTATGAGCCATTTTAGTGAAACATAATTACCTCTCAGCAATATATCAACCTTCCATTAGCAGCCAATCATTTTCATCTTAAAAGCAGTGGAGAGTCCTTAAATACCTGCACTTCGATATCAAAGTTGGTCACTGACCCTCCAAGAAGCCCAGTACACTTATTAGCCGCCACATTTTTCAAGAATAAAATAACATTTCAAGGCTCTGCAGCTGCTGACAGCGGAGGCCGCGTTTCTCATCATCGTACATATTTCAGCCGTTAACCAAATTTAAAAAAAAAAAAAAAGGGATCTGATTGCAAGGTCATTAATTGCATAAATGTCAAAACACTCAGAGATGCTCATGTCTGCTTGGCAACCGAGCGAGACAGTGATGTTTTGTTGTTGTTGTTTTTTTTTTCCGGCCAAATCAAAGAGCCTCCTTAACAGCAGCCAATCATTTCGCTTCCTGCTCGTCCAATTTACTCTGTTTTAAGCGCTTTAAACACGACACCGACTCCACCTGGATGACTCGGAGTCTTTTGTGAGCCTCCGACAGTCAGTGCGCTAACAGGAGAAAGAGAGCGAACGCCCACAAAAGAGGGATGACAAGGACACAAGAGGGCTGATGTGATTGATGGAGAAGTTGTTTCGGAGGACAGGCAGACTCAGTCAGACACTCTTTGAAATACTTGACGGCTGATGCATGCTCATCTATTGGAAAAAAAGACACAATGCATCATGGGCAGGGGCCTTGTTCCGACTGTTCACGCGGCACAATAGTCACTGTTATTAACCAAGTGTAATAGAGGACAATTTGCTCATTGCGCTTGTGGAGAGAGAGTCTGAGCTGATGCTGCCCATTTGAATTTATTTTTATATTTTAATTCAGATGTCACAGACGAAGGTCGCCTGTTTTCAAGTACAAATGGATCCAGAAAATGTATTTGCGACGGCAGCCTACAGCGGGCGGCTCACAGTCGCCTTCCCCGCCTGGAACACCGCAGAAATCCAAGGTGCAAATTGAGCCAAAGGACTGCGTGCTATCGATCCCGGACGCTGACATCTATTATCCACTTGGAGTATCCACTCGATTAGCCTCAAGTGTCAGTTCTTTCTCTCTGTCAGATACCATCAATGTGTCATTTTCAAATGCGCCCCGCGGAGGAACTGGTGGAATTTCCTCCAGTTCCTCCTCAGGCACCGATTCCTCTTATTTCCCCAAAATGATAACTGGGGAACCTTCTATTTTCTGTCGACGTTCAGCCAAGTCTGTCAACACAGCGACAGGTGCAAGCGTCTGTGACAGGAGAGACGGCTGTATCGCTGCTGCTGCTGCTTCTTTTATAATGGATTCATTCCTTTTGTGTTTTTTGAATGTCTGTGCTGCAACTTGAGTCTGGAGAGGGCTCTTGCTCTTTACATCTGGCTGCGTCTCAGAGTTATTGATGTCGTCACGCTCCACTGTGGATGATCTGGAAATACCATATCATGAAGATACAGTGCTTAAGTTGAGATATTCATCACCAGGAATTAGGGCTGTTTTTCCTCAGCGGAGGCCGGTTAGGCTTACATTCCTGATCTGTCTACTGATTGTCTACTGATTTGCAGAATGGCTCAAGGCATCACAGCAAAGCTCATTTTGCATTTGGGATCATGGAACTTCAGCTGATCGTAAAACACTGTTGATATTAAGATAAGTAGAGAAAAGGAGAGCTTCTTTTTGGAGTGAAGGGTGAAAAAATTCTTAGACAAGGTGCTCTTTAGTACAGAGGTGATACAAAAGTCGCTAAGCAATTTAAAGGACAAAGCATTGTTTTTATAGACAGAATATTTTAAAAGCCTTTATTTTTTACAGCTAATGCATTGCAAAAGTTCAAGTTGCAAAAATACACACAAACGCGTGGCGGCAAACACAGGCCTTCATCAGTGTGGCTAACCAGAAGTGACATAAAATCAGGAGCTATGTAGAACAGACAGGAAATATTATAAATTGGTGGGGAAAAAAATAGTTTGAGAAGACATCTATGGACCACTAAGTAGAAGAAACTATGTGCATGACCTCTTGTTTGGCTCCTCCCCCAAGAAAAACACTACAAGAAAGGAGAGTAATCAATGTCCTCACCAATGTCCTGGATACGTCTTGGCTTTCAATTGGAAGATCCAACAAGTTTCTCCTCTCATACCCCCCCCTAAGAAAGAAGAATTGCTTCAATGGCCATGGCCTTGAGGGGACGGGGGCTGCCGTGGCCAGCCTGTCTGAAATGCTTAGCCATGGCGTATTTGTCGTCCAAAAGTCCTGACGGCACGAATGTGCTCAGACAAACTGTCCCTGAGTCTAGGCTTTGCTCGTCCGGCTCGTCGAGCATCCACATTCACACTCTAATCTGTATGCAACATGGGAATTTAACGGAACTCGGTCTGCTTAATACCTCACGACTGATTAAAAGACTTGCTTCTAAATGTAAGTTCTGTTGGAGTTGAGCTAAAAGGTGAGGGGTAACTCTGTATGGCGCACACCCTCGCCAAGGTCGGTGTCAAAATTGAATGGCTTTTTCTTTGACCCAGTCTCCAATCGTGCGCCAGGCCGGCGGAAAATTGGCCCGGTTCATTATGCATAACCCTCATGTAAATGCACCCGAGGGCATAGTCTACCCTCATATCTTGGCCCCGTCTCACAATGGTGAAGAACCCTTTAAAAAAAACATTTGGATCTGGATCCTGATACGGAGCTTTCACAAGTGTAATTTTTAGGGCTAGGAGTTAGGGTTATTGGGTTGGTTACATTTCGCCAAAAAAAATGGAAATCATTTGGTGCGCAGGCTCTGGCAATACCTTAATTTTCTATATGTTCTCAACAAAAATAGGTTGACTGCCATGGTTTGACCAAGCTTTGAGGCTAAAAAAAACAAAAAAACAAAAAACAAAACAAGCTAAAAAGGGTTAAAATAAGAAGGATAGAGGGAAGAGGAAAGAAAGGAGAAAGAACCTGATTTTAATACAAATTTCAAAAGGGAAAGGGAGTTTATGTGTTTAAAAAGAGATAAAAGGTAAGGAGGGTGAATTACGGTTAGGGTTTATTGGAACCAGTGTGGTTGATGTGGTGGTACTTTTTGTCTTTACTCCCTCCAAAAATCACATAAAACTATCTCTATTTGGCATTTTTGTCTCTGGGAGTTTTGCAACATTTTGTTCATACAGTCTGTACATTTTTCTGTGAATTACTGCAGGTCTGTGATTATGCAAAGTCTATAAAAAATAAAAAATAAAGCTGTGAGACCACTGTTGTATTTTGCTTCCCTCATCAAACTCGCCCGGGTTGGGGCGCAGAAGAACGCCCGCCGTCGCCTCAGCAGTGCTGCATTCAAGTGCATTTTGTCACCAAACATCAGAGGCTGCAGCTTTGCCAGGTGAGAAATTGCTCGATGTTTTATGCTCTATCGAGTGACTTCCATTTTACAGTGCTATGCTCTCTTCATGACGTTGTTGCCCCCCGCAGCCGAAATACCTCAAGAGTATCTGCTCTCAGTGGTAAACACTGAATACATAATATATATTTCTTTTTTTTTTTTTTCTTTTTTTCAGCTTTAAAGCAAGGTGTCACGGGCAGAAACCCTGCTCCCACATCACATGGCATCATATCCAGCACATAGAGGCTGGTAAGTGCAGACAGTGTTGACAGCTAACAGGCACCGCCGAGCAGCTGTCTCCCAGGTGAACTCATTTCAATTACGGGAGTAGATCTCTCCCAACTGGATTTCACTTTGTCTCAGCCATCAAACCCGCGGTGACAAAACGGGTCGCCGTGCCACTGTCGGTGGGGCGCCGGCTGCCAAGGAAACACCGTCGAAGCCAAGTAAATGCCTTCCTCGCTACATTGGAGCCGAAGTCGTGCCAGGGAAACACTTGCTCACCAGCGTCTCTCTCCTGTGAGAGCCAATGAGCCCGGCAGCCAAAGGCGCCTTGCTGATAGGGATGAGTGTCTCTATGGTAACAGCAGAGGAAAAGGAGCTGGTAAATACAGGTAAATGGAATTCTACAAAGGCTGGAAAAAGGACCTTCGATGTTTTAATTTCTTCACCTTAACCCTGCGAAACTGCTATGCATTTACAGCAGCAGCCACAACTAACCACAATTGAATCTCACTTTTCACCGCAAACATCGCCTCGATTCCAATATGCTACGACTTAACCCTGATTACTCTTTCCGTTCTTTTAACGTTTATATCACATAAAAGGCCGCAAGAGGTGCCGAGGCAGGGCGGATCAATAAGGCTTGCAATGTCGTCCGCGCCGGTCAATTATGAGCCGCCTCAATCGGACACCTCCCGATTGGTCGTGGCTTTCAGCACACCTTTCCAAGTCATTAATCTTTGCTCCTGAGCACTCCTCCGAGTGTCTGTTTGAGTGTGAAAGCTTCACCTATTAGAGGGATACTGAGGGTTTCGAATGGGAGGAGACAGAGCGGGAATCAGCGTAATTAAGAGCGTGCAATTAAGTCGGAAAGTCCTGCCGAGCCGAGCGGTTTGCGATCAAAACAAGGCGCTCACACACACTTTGCCCTCCATATTCCTCAGTCGAACCGTATGAGCCTGGGGGAACCCACACACACTCAAAACATGACAGTATGGATTACGCCGCAGTGTCGCTGGTGTTAAAAAGCATGTCCATCATAACCTTTGGGATAAAGCAAGGCATACCACCACAGGTCAGTGAGGGGGAATTGGATTGGACATCATTGTGATTATGTGACCAGCCTTTAGGGACATGTGGGCTAAGTGGATCAAACTGCCAGTTCTCTGACAAATCTTTAATGCCCTTTCGGCTGTGCCGAATGTGAAAAAAAAACAAAAAAACGTGCACGCTGCCGCGGACGTCTGAAAGCTCGCCGGGCACGCTGGCGTCGAGGCACGAGGCAGACACTTTGGCTCAGGGGATCGATCGCCAAGAGAAAATCCCGGGAATTGCGAGCCTTTGTGAGAGCGCGTCTGCACCACAGCTGAGCTGCAGCCGGCACTGACGGCCGTGCACACATGTAAAACTTAAAAAAAAACAACAACAAAAAAAAAAAGACATAGGCACAAAACCCCTTGCTTTCAAAATCACACATGATGCAGCCCGAGCGCCGCCTCTTAAAAACATTAATCTGCATCCACAAAGCGCTGCGCTACAATACGAGCGACGCTCTAAAAGTCATAATTGCCAACAGAGCAACTGCATTTGTGCACAACCTCATCTGATGATGGGCAGAGGAAGAAAAGCCCTGTTTTTTTTTTTTTTTACGGGCAGTCATATGAGTAATGATAGCAGGTCCACTGTATAATAATAAGTGCTAATGATGAATTAATGACTAATGGACTCATGGTGTTTAAAGTGGAGTCATGACCTGTGCCAGCCAGCTCCCTTCGAGAGGATTGGAGCCACATCTTTTAGGGATGCGTTCTGGAAGATTCTTTTCAGTTTTCTAATGGACTCATTGATTCACCGGTGATCGCTGGAGAATTATGCTCTTTTTAATCTGCCGCGCTTGTAATTGTCACATTAAAAGCAACGGTGAATTACAGGCTCAGACTTGCTTTTGCTGTCTTCCAGAGGGGGTGCATGGTGGGGAGCTAATTCAAACCGAGACGCCCCATGCGTGTGTGTGTGTGCGTACGTGTGCGTGTGTGTGCGTGCGTGCGCGCTCTTTCCACCAGCTTCTGCAAAGCATTAGATTGATTTATTCACAGCGTGAAGCCCACCAAGCGTTATGTGTTCCGCTGCTGTAGGGGGGGGTGGGTTCAAATCAAGATGTCCTCTACCTTCATGAGAAATATGCCAGTGAAACTTGAGGGGAGCAGAGCGCAACACTGGTGCTCTCACTTCAAAATAAAATGCCTCCAATTGCAACTTGTGAGGAGATGCTGCTCTTGTGCCCCTTTGTCATTGTGTGTGCGCGCGCGCTTTGGTTCTTGATGGGTGTGGGGCATTTTTGAGCCTCTGAAATGTGCCGAGCGTGATAGGCTGGAGAGGGCGTGCGGAGCCATAAACAATTAAAGAGCCTCATAACAGCACATCAACCTGTCAAAGCTCTGATGAAATCAGCAACAATCCACCGAGAAGGACGATCAGAATGTGCGTCATCTCAAATCTTCCTGTAGAGCAACTTAAGCAAATAAACATGCATGCATTTTTTTTTTTTTTTTTACCATGATGATATGACATTTCCTCTCTTTGTGACGGACAGGAGAAAGCAACTTTTATGGCCACTGTGGCCAATAAATTAGAGCACAAATGTGGCACACTTGCAAATCCTCATTACACACACGTACATCTACAGCGCACATCACAGAGGGGATCTATCTATGCATGCAGAACTTTAAACTCCACCACGGAGGCTCATCTAAAATCAACTGATATCGGATCAACAGGTGCCAATCAGCCAATCACCTCCCTCAGAGCGACGATGCGATCCCGCGCGCGTCCTCCGCGCACCTGAAACTGCGGGAAATATTTCATGCTGTTAAAAATGACAAGACGTCCGGCTTACCTGTGTCTCCTGACAGTTTTCCAGTGTGAGATGGTTTTTTTTTTTTTTTTGCTGCTGCGTGCGTGTATGTATGTGTGTGTCTGTGTGCGCGCGCGCGCGTGTGTGTGTGTGTGTCAGAGTTCCGGTGGATCAAAGCTGCGATCGGTGCAGCGGGAAACGTCACACGTGATCAACTTCTGTGGAAAACAACGTCTGGGTGTTTTTCTTGTGATGCGCGACAGACAAAAGCTCATTTTTTTTTTTTTTTGAAGCTTCGAAACGCTTTTCCCAAGCTCGCGTTCCAGCGACGCTCGCCCAAATATGGCCAACGGAAGTGCTGCGACGCTTCACTGTCCCCGATTACTGTCGGAAATGTCGCATCTTCCGAATTGACCGCGGAACCTTTTTGTCTCTGCCACGCTTTCGGGTCCGTACATTAATCATGTCCATGTTTGAGCAAAAAATGTTCTGTTGTCTACATGACATGTACTTTGAATTCCAACTACGCATTAGTAAAATGTCTGGTGTAAAAATATTACTATTTTTTTTCTGGCAGTTAAATAACCAGCAATAAGGGCTCCTCCTGCAGAAAACGTGTGGGCACTGAATGTAATTGCTGAAGCAATGCTGAAAGGGTGAAAAGGGCTCTAATTAAGCATAAATGTCCTTACTGCTTAAAAAAAAACCCTGAATATTAATGAATATATGTGTAAAAAGCAGAACTCAATCTATTTTAGTTTGCTTTGATGTCACAAATGGAATCTGAATAAATATTTGTTGAAGAGCTAAATTCTCTTGACAGATGAAAATAGGTCAACAGTGTTGTCAGATGTCATCATACAAAGTGGGCTATCAAAGCATAGTTGCCATGGTGACAGAGCTGTCAGAGCAAAGGTTAATCACTGTTTTCAATCATACATATTTTTTTTTTGTAGAGAATGCTTAATATCATCCAAACTTTAAAAGTTATTGAACAAGTCTGAATGAGAGTAAATGTCCTTTAAAACCTGAACTTTTAGATTGTTGAATGGTTTCTGTATCTTAAAGTATGCGGATGGAGTCAGCCAGCAAAGAAGAAGATAAACAACAACAACAACGACAAGGAGGAGGACTGGGATAGCATTACTGATATATATCTAGAATATCATTAAGCTAATAGATGAGAGGTAATGACTTGCCATTTTAACACTTCAGGTTAATAGGCATGTAAGAATCACATTGCCCCCTAAAAGAGCAACACTGATGTAAAGCCACGGCTGGTTTACTCAGCACATGCGATAAAAACTTTGAGCAAAAAGCCCTTGAATTAGATCAAATGGGGGAATTTACAGTGTGCACCTGAAGGCACCACTTGTCTGTTGCTGAGGGATGTCGCTGAGAATATTCCTCTCAGTGATGCAGAGAGCAGGTCCAGCTGTCACTCACGCTGGGTTTGCATGTACTTTCACTTTGTTCTGGTTATATCAACAAACCTACAAGTCAATTTTCAGGATAATTAAGAACATTCTTTAAAAATCTTTTTTTTTTTTTTTTTTTATGGTTTAATTTT
>CAAKHG010038017.1:79770-100999 GCA_901007715.1 Dactylopterus volitans
TTTTTAAAAATCTTTTTTTTTTTTTTTTTTTAATGGTTCAATATGTTTAGGGCGCATTTTCACATTTAGTGTTTCAGTGATCTAATTCATTAACAATGGCAAGAACCGCCTCCTTTTTCTTTCTCTGAACATTAATGTTTTTTTGACCTATTTATGATAGAACAACATATTTCACATATTCAACACAAGACCTTGACAGATATACACCATTTACTATAGCCAAGAGAGACAGGTGTCAACGCCTACGGAGTTTGTAGTGTCCACCATATTGTGAACATGTCATAATAACAAACAAAAAAAAAAAAGCTTTAATGGTTTAAAATTCAACCAGATATTTGACGTGCTTACTCTGATTATTGGAGCTACACAATATTCCATAGCACAGACGATCAAGCATGGGACTAAGATTTAAATATCGGGGAATAAAACATAATCTGCTAAATGACGGAAGTGCTATCCTGACTTTTGGCCTGCTTTGACAATATGTCCCGTGTAATTGTGGCATTGAACGCAACTCTTAAAATTAAATGCAGCGCATGCAATTAAGGTGGCGCAGATGATACGCGGCACTTTGAAACCCTTTATAGCACGTCAAGGTTTTTCTCACAATTCTGTTTGCACATCTGCATGAGCAGAGGAGCATGTACATACATGCTTTAAATAGGCACAGGAACATTAATTACATGCTTGCAGGGGAGAGGTGCTGCTCTCTAAGCACAAAAATGAATTTGCACATGGCCAAGCCAGCGCCAGCTCATAGAGAAGGACTGGCAATTTGCGAATTGGAACCCTTCATCAGCTCGCTGCATTTAGTGCTCCTCGTCACTGTTTACTCACAATAATGCACAGGGGAGGCAGTTCTGAAACATTAATTGTACTATGTGGAGCCATTTTAATCACTTGTCGCATGTTTACCATAGAACATAATGGAACCACTCTGCAATCTAGTGTCCCTTCAGGAAGAGTTTTATGTTGACTTTTTATTGATAATTGATTGATAATTGCTATCGGGACTGTAATTTGTGATGCTGTTGAACTCTATAGGGTTATACGAACAGGGGTCCTTAATATTTCGTCACCCTATAACTAAAATATTAGGGACACCTCTCAGTATAACCCAGTGCAACTCAACAGCATCACAATGCTCATGCCATGCTTGATATAGATTTTTTATTGAATCTGTCTAAGAGATTAATGATTGTTACTAGGACTGTTAATTGTGATGCTATTCAGTTGTACTGGGTTATACCAACAGGTGTCCCTAATATTTTTTTGTCATAGGGTGAAAAGATATTGGTATAACCCAGTAGAGTTCAACAGCATCACAAATTACAGTCCCAATAACAATTATCAATCTTTTAAACAGATTCAATAAAAAGTCGACATAAATCTCCTCCTAAAGGGAGAATATATTGCTTTTATTGCTGTTCCATGATATTTTATGGTAAAAAATACATTGGTTTTAATGTTAAAGCTGATTGGTGCATCTGCTGAAAACGGTTGAACAGCCACTTCACCATCATCCAGAAAACGATACAAGTATAACCTATGTGGGGCATAAACACAAATATTTAGTTATGGAGATATTCAAAATCAGTTCGACGTCGACATCTTCTCACCCCATAGATGACAAATTTGTACTTTAGCTTTAGGTCATGATTGGATTGGCTATTCACTTGTGTTAAGGGTCTGATTTGATTGGTGCTTTCATCAGCACATGTTAAGTGAAGAAACTTATAGACCTGCCCTCTAAATCTGACATCATTTCAGAGAAATAAAGAGAAGGTTTCCCCAGTGTTGACTGATCAGATACATGTGACCCTTTGCCTTGTTTCCATGGACACATCATCAGAGAACTTCCCCAGTCGGCTCCGACTGCTTGAAATGTCTATACAGAAATACAAGGGAGGGATTTGTTTAGGGGACTGAAATATCGTTATGGGACATTTCAATAACATTCTTATTAACAATGGTATTCAAAAATGATTAGATTTTGTGTTTTATTTATTTATTTCTAAAGAATCCAATACAATAATGCTGACTAACCAATCGATATCGAGTCACTACATTCAGTCCCTAAAAAAATCATACAGATATTTTGTTAATCAGACACATACTGACATTTACAACTTTTAAAGAAGATTATTTCTTTTTATTTTCTGTTGCGTGCACATGTCATAGCTTCAACACTTAATTGATTGATTGATTGACTGACTGACATTCAAAATATTCAGTTATGTGTCTTCTCTGTTCTCTTGTAAAGGAAACTCAACATATCAGCTTCAAAGAAACAAAGTAAATGTTTTTTTTTTTGTTTTTTTGTTTTTTTTCCCAAAAGGAATAATTACTCAAGTTGATGTGCACTAGGCGATGAAATGTAAAATTAAATTCATCCTCAGCAGCACAAAGATCACATAAACATCACTCTCGGGGATACATTTATACTGTATCTGCCTGTCATGCTTAACAGCGACATTTGCCTTTTCTGAAAATCTGCACTTTCTTGGGCTTAACTGTAGTTTCTATGCTCTGATTCCTTCTTTTTTTTTTTCTCTATGGAGCTTTAAAAGTTTTTCTACCTGTGATATATTATATTGTACGTTATTCCTGACAATGGAATTTAAATCAGACAGGGACAAGAATTTCAGTGACCTCTCTTGGCCAGCGATGACAGTGTGATCCATCCCAGCTAAAGGTCAGTTGTTCCTCTGGCAACTGAATAAGATGAGTCCACAGTCTCGCCATTTCGCCCCACTTGCTTTACTCAAATCACAACGCAACTCAGCAAAGGGTTGAAACGCTTGCACAGCCACCTAGTGGCGACTACTGGGAAAGAGCGCCCTGTCATTAATGGCATGCATCGCTGCTTAAGCTTTCAAAAAACTGCAGCATATGCGTGTGCGTAATGAATGTGACTGGCGTGGGCCAACAAATTTTTTTCCAAAACAGAGCCTTGGGACTGAAACCAGTGTTGGGAAACCACTGTCCCACATGAGCTTCCATAGACTGTCACAATAACAGCTTAGTTGCAGACTGACATCAAATGTATTTACGTCACGTCACACCAGAAAGAACTTCAAAAAGTCAACTGCGGTAATGGACAAGGCTGTTCAAAGCTCACTTTGTCAGTATACACAGATCAGCCATGGGTGAAGGTGAAGTAAATAACGCTGATTATCTGGTTACCATATCACCTGTCAGTGGGTGTGATATATTAGGCACCAGGTGAACATTTTTGTCCTCAAAGTGTTTGAGGCAGTACAATTGGGCGAGCGTAAGGACTTGAGCAGCTTTGACAAGGGCCACATTGTGATAGCTATACGAGTGGGTCAGAGCATCCGCAGCACTGCAGCTCTACTGGTGTGTTCCTGGTCTGCAGTGGTCAGGACCAATCTGATGCATGCAGGGAGCGATGGCTGGCCTGTGTGATCCGATCCAACAGACACCCTAAGCGTGTGTGTGTGTGTGTGTGTGTGTGTGTGCGCGCGCGCGCGCGTGTGTGTATGTGTGTGTGTGTGTGTGTGTGTGTGTGTGTGTGTGTTGCTTACCTGGGCAAAACATGACACCAGGATGCACGATGGGAAGAAGACAAGCCGGCGGAGGCAGTTTGATGCTTGGGGTCCTTCCATTCATGTGGCTGTTACTTTGACACGCACCATCTACCAAGCTGTGTCTACCAAGCGTACCAATCATTGCTGCAGACCATGTCCACCCATTATTGGAAACAGTATTCCATGAGGGCAGTGGCCTCTTTCAGCAGGATAATGCTTCCTGCCACACAGCAAAAATGGTTTGAGGAACACAACAACCAGTTCAAGGTGCTGACTTGGCCTCTAAATTCCACAGATCTCCAGCCAATCAGCAACTCCTGAGCTTCAGTCAGGCTGGAGGTTTCTGCTGTGGACTAATGCAGTATAATGACCTCACCTGTACACATCTCATACGCTTGTTCATTGTTGCACGTCGGAATTGGACTGACAGTATTTGCAGCTAACTGCTGCATCTGTCTGCTCTTCGTCACTTTTCTATTTTCTACTCCTCAAGAACTTAACCTTTAACTTTATTGTACGTTATCTATCTATCTATCTATCTATCTATCTATCTATCTATCTATCTATCTATCTATCTATCTATCTATCTATCTATCTATCTATCTATCTATCTATCTATCTATCTATAAAAAACTGTGCCTTTTTTTTTTGCTTTGATAACTCCACCACCATATCAACCATGCTTTGATAGTCATACACTGATTGTAACATCAAAGCATTATGGATTGTATACAAGGGATAATTTTTGTGTTCACGTTTACCCTTGTATACATTGTAAATACAAGTAAGAGTGAAATTAGCACATTTCTTTTTTTTTTAGCATTAATTCAGCAAGTTTCAGCGTTGCTTCAACAATCACATTCCCAAAACATTCACGCGCGTTTTCTGAAGGAAATCCACTTTCTTGTTCCTATTGAATTTGGATTCGGAGCTCGGTGTCTGCGGCATCGACTCCTGTCCGACAGGTGGCGATAATGCATTTTTACACCAGCTGAGCGGCTGCCAAAATAAACAACGAGAAGAAGAACTGGAAGCCAAGCGATCCTGCTATCTGATAACCTAGCTCGAATGTGCATGCAAATGTGTGAGAAATGTAGGATTAGCCACATTTCTAACGCACTCTCAGCTTTGAGTGCCGCTGCCTGCACACCATGGCGGACTGTCGTCTCGTGTTGAAGTCGGACCTCTCGACGGAGCCGGGCTGGCGCCGTTTCTGCGGTTCTTGTTATTGTAGCTAGCTTTTAGCATTAGCTTAATCAGCCAACACTGCTGTTTTCGTTCGAGCGGAACCGATGTTGATTCATTGCTGCGGGAAGGTAAACTGCAAAACGAGGAAACTATGTGAGTGAGTGGCGCAAACAAACAATTGGCACTTGGAATTTTGCGCGAACGTATTTTCGCAGATAAGCGCGTTTTGGACGAGGTCGTGCCCCAACATGCTAGCACCGTTCGAAAACTGAAATTGGACACTTATTAGCGGCGTGCGTCTGGAAGAGCCACCTCGGTTAAAAAATGTAGCTAGCTATGGTCGGCTAGCGCACCCATCGCTGTCAGCAGCACAAGTTGCTGTCCACAATGTTTTGAGATGGAGCGGCCGACAGCGAGCCGCTGAGATGGCTCTCGCCCTACACCACACATCTGTCTGAGTCGGACGCCTGTGACCGGGGAAATGATGTCTTGCAAAGCCGCCACCAAGGACAAAAAGTCGAGCTTCAGCAAGAAGCTGTTCAGGCGAGGCTCCGTGCGCTCGGTGGGCAGTTTCATGAGCAGAGTCCTGAGGACGCTGACGGCGTTATCCCACTTTGGATCTGAAGTGCAAACCGAGGATGACAAAGACGATGGAGGCTTTTCGACATTTAAATCTGGGAATAAAGATGTGCTCATGGATGATGGCGACCTCGGGGGTTTCTCGTCTGGGGAGAGAGTTCCTGGAGTGGCTGGTCTCAAGAACCACGGGAATACCTGCTTCATGAATGCCATTCTGCAGTGCCTCAGCAACACCGAGCTCTTTGCCGAGTACCTCGTTTTGGAGCACTACAAGGACGATGAGCTGGATGAAGACAAACCAAAGACAAATGGTGTGCAGAGGAAGGGTCCCCTGGCCAAAGGGGAAGTTACGGAGCAGCTGTCGGGGCTTGTGCGAGCTTTATGGACTTTTGAGTATACCCCCCAGCATAGCAGGGACTTTAAGGTAAGTGTGGGTGTGTGTGTGTGTGTCACACAAGTGGACATTAGGAGGGCTAACATCGGAGAAGTCAGTGTTTTACTCCGCAGGTGCACGTCACCTGGATGTCTATATTTGCGTGCAGGAATGCGCACATTTGTATTTCATGTTGGCGCTAATCGTATCTCATTGTTGTCAGTGATTGTTGGCAATATGAAGACTCTCTGACTGTAGCAGCCAAACAATTGATGTTCAAGATGCAGTTAATGAAACTTAAAGGTCAATATATTTCGGGTCCTTAAGGGTTCGATTGCTGACACTTTGACCCTGTTTTGCAGTAGAGGTGTAATGGTGCACAAAAGTCATGGTTCAGTATTTACGTGAATTTGAGGCCGTGGTTCAGGACAACAGGGAGAAATGAGCAAAAAGTGCCAAATGCACAATTTTACTAATTTAATTCATTTATTTTTATCAGACAGTTGCGCAAGTTACATTTTGTTCCACCAAGTGTGCTTTAGAACCACCTGAGATGGTTGGTGCACACTGAACAAAGCACACTTTCTCACAAAGGTCATATTTTCAAAGGACAAGAGGTCACAATCGGCTACGAAAAATGAAAAGCATTTCTCATGCTATAAAAGTACAAAATAAATAGATCAGGGCATTGGTCTGGGTTCATTTTGTTCCACTTACAGTAGCATTCTCCAAGGCTCTCATACCAGTGAAAACGAAAATGCTCCCAGTCTCAGTAATGTCTTTGGCCCTGTTTGCTTTCACATGTAGACGCATCTTAAAAACGGCAGGGATAAGTTGTTGAATTTCTTCTCGTTTGCCGATCTCCGGTGATTAGGTGATGTCATCCAATATGCAAAAGCGTGTTTCCGCTGACGTACCGCGGAACTGTCGAGAAACATCAGCATGCCATCCATCGCTGTTGTAGTGCACAGAGAACCCAAAATGTCTTCTGGCTCCTGTGTGTGATCTTAATTCACCGTAATTACTCCCCTGCCGCTTTTGCTTACTTTAATTTTCCTCTAAATCTTCTTCTGTGGTTTAATGGTGTCCACGCTGTGACAGTTTGGTATGAATACATGTTCCATTACACTGGTTTGCACACATTGTAACCCCTGAGCCACGTTGTTTGTTGCAGAACGCCGTGTCCAAGAATGCCACTCAGTTTAAAGGGAACGCTCAGCATGATGCTCAAGAGTTTCTGCTGTGGCTGTTGGACAGAGTACATGAGGACCTCAACACAGTCAACCCCATCACCAGACCTGCTATAAAGGTAAATGTAGAGGATGTGCTGGTGCAGTTATTAGTATTTTCCATTGTTTCTACTGAAGATGTGGAAAGTTTATGTGGCTCACCAACATAAACCTGTAGTTATAATCAGAAATGAATCAGTGTTCATTGTTAGCTTGTGGATTCAGATTGACCCGCTATAAAACTAATGAAAACTGTTTGTGTTGTTCAGCCTCCAATTGAGGAGGATGACCAAAGCACAGAGGGGCCGTCTCCTCCTCTGTCGGCTGGGTCATTTGTGCAAGAACTGTTTCAGGCTCAGTACAGGTACGATTTGTGTCTATGAGAATCTCCGTGTTCTGCCAGATATGTCCATAATATGTCTCTGGTATATTAAGAATTTTTTTTTATCCCAACAGGTCCTCTCTCACCTGCCCACATTGCCAAAAACAGAGCAATACGTTTGATCCCTTTCTCTGCATCTCCTTACCCATCCCATTACCACACACTCGGTGAGTAGTAGAGTTGCTCTTCGGCGATGAAGCAAACTGTCATTCGGCAATGTTCAACTGACAGGTTCATACAAGCACATTGTTGTGTTACTGGTTTACAAGCTTCATTCGATAATCTCTGATGCTTGAGTCATTCCTAATCGTTATGAGCAATAACGCACTCATATGGCTTCTGTGTTTTAAAAAGGTATTAATTTCATCATCTATATATACATCTTTACAGAGATGACTCCATTCATTTAAAAGTCAAAGTGTGCGTTTGCGTATGTGTACGTGTGTGTTTGTGCGTGCTGACAAATCCACAAGGACCTGAAGCAAATGCCATTGAGTGGAAGCAGGAGACAGACTGTAACTTTGTTTGGCCGAGGTGTGGGAGGATGAGGGGGCAGGTGGCGCAAACAGACGTGGGATTAGTGTGAACTTTAACCACATCATTCTGGTTTAAGTGATTCTGCAAAGCAGGGGAAAAAGAAGTGGAAATACTTTAAAGCTCATAATTTATGTTCTTGTTATGGGTACAAAATAACATGATAGTCTGTCTGTCTGTCTGTCTGTCTGTCTGTCTGTCTAATACATGCAAACCATTATTTCGTAGCAGGAGGTTCAGCTGGTAACTAATGGTCGAACTAATGCTTGTGTGACGTTATAATCTGTTGATTTCGCCAGGCCCCTGTACATTACTGTGGTCTACCAAGGGAAGTACTCTCACTGCATGAGGATTGGAGTTGCTGTGCCCCTCAACAGCACCGTCTATCGCCTCAGAGACGCTGTGTCACGTGAGACCAAGATCCCCATGGACCAGGTGCTATTCCTGTACCCTACAAGCTCAGGGTCTGACACAGTGAGATTATACTGCAGTCACACAGTGTTAGCTTTTTTATTTTTTGTTTTTTATAGAGTGACATTGATTTGTAGCTTGAGTGGAACTTATTTACAAAGACATGACTTGAGGTTGCAGCAACTGAGTACAAAGATTGACGAGCAATATCAGTATAAAAATGTCACCAGTAGATGTAATTTATTTTCTCTTTATTTAGGGGATAAAACAGTATAAACGTTTTATACTGTTAATGATATATATTTTTAAAATGTATTCTCTTTCTCCTATTTCAGTTTGTTTTGACCGAAATGTACTATGACGGCTTTCATCGGTCATTTTGCGACGACGACGACGATCTTGACATTATCCAGGAGAGCGATTCCATCTTTGCCTTTGAGACGCCAGAGACTTTTAAACTCGAAAACATACGCACAAAAAGAGGTAACCCACACTTTACGCTTTAGGTTTTTATATACATAGATTTAGCACATGACACGAGTAAGTCTTTCTGTCTTTTGCAGGGAGTCTTCTGGCAAACCTAAATCACAACAACCTGAAGTATGGGACAGAAATCGGCAGGACTCCATCTTTCATGCAGGGAGCGATGACTCCCGTGACTGCATCACCCAACAAGAACCTGGGACCAGAGAAAATGATTCTTCTGGTGTGTAACAGAGCTTGTACTGGCCACCAAGGAAAGAGGTATTGAAACTTCTACTGTAAATGTTTTGTCCTGTGATGCTGCGTCGCTTTCTCCTTTTCTGGCGACTGTGTATCCTGTCCTCATGTTAATAATGAATATCATCGTGCTACTACAGGCAGTTTGGTATTCGCAGTTGTCTAATAATGGGTTACTACGTGATGCGCGCACTTAAAAACTTACTGGACAAATTGAAACTGTTAATAGAGTATAATGCTTTTCTAGGTTTGGCCTGCCTTTTGTACTGTACATGGAGCGCACTGTGACGTGGGATGCTCTACAGAAAGAGATCCTGGAGAAAATGCGTCATCTGTTGAGACCTGGGGTCTACATTCAGGTTAGTAGAAGAGCTACCGATATTGTATCACTATATTAGTCAAAGGAATAGCTGTCAGTGTTCAGATCACATTCCGTACGTAAAGCGTGTATTGACAGAAGTAAATTTATGTTAACAATGTCCGTGTTTACAGGTGGGGCCCTTCAGTCTACGAGTGGTTGGCGTCGTTGGTATCACCTACCTCCTTCCCCAAGATGAGCGACCGCTGTGTCACCCAACTGTCGAGAGGTCAGATCTGCTGCTATTTATCATATCCATTAAATGTTAAATTAGAGGCACATTATTAAAATGCATGATACATTTTGAATGATACGTAATTTTGTCAAGAGTATTTTGACCTTATTAGACAGTTTACAGTGTAGATATGGATAGGAAACAATTGAGAGGCTGTGTGCACACAACTTTGTTTTGGGGATGCAATTACTTGGTTAACCTAAGACAACCAAAATTTTACACTAACCAAATTGCGCCTACTAATATTTCATTTTGCCATTCATGTTCAAAAGGTGTGAAAAAATAATTAAAGGTTGCAGATATCTACTTAAAACATTACATAAATATACTGCATGTCACAGTGTGAAATATTAATATTATTGCATGGCCAAAGTTTAATGAAAAAGCTGAAAACATTGCATAGTAGGACCTTTAAGATAATATATTACTCTATTTTAGCCTTTTTGAATGTGCATAATTGATACTGCGCTACATGTCTTTCGAAGATGTTTCATATAGTTTCATTTTTATCTTTTCCTCTTTATCTTTCATCTTTATGTCTTCCTGCAGCCAAGGAAAATCCAGTCCTTGCTAGAAAGATTGAAAGTAGGAGATAGTAGAAGTCGACACAGGAGATAAGACCAAAAAAGACAATAATTCTAGCAGTACAGCACAGCATTTTTCAGTGGAGTGAATGTCTTTTTTTAGTCCTTTTTTAAATGTTTTTTGGCTCTTCAAAAAACAAGGCTGAGCTCAGTTAATGTGACGTAAGCTGAGATGAAGGCTGTTCATATTAACACAAAGGTGCTGCCCTCATACTTAAAAAGTATTTCTTCCCTTGTTCCCTATCAGCTCTATTCCTCTCACAGGCATGTCCCGGCATGATTTTGACTGTTTGTTAAAATGCCAGTTTAGCACGTTTGTCCTCTAACCTGCACAAGCTCTTCATTGTAAAACAAGCCACAACAATGCTGTTCCTTTTTAAAATGCATAAACCAAAGTGAAGTCAAAATTGTGTTTGTCATTGTTTTGATTAATCAGTGTGTCCAACGAAAACTGCTGTCTTTGAGTATATACTTGCTATGCACACACTTATTTATGCTTAAAAAGGCTATCACAGTACAAATATTTGTTAAGTTTTGCCTTACTATATATCAATTTTTCAAGAGTAACTGATTTTTCCCCCCCCAGCCAGTTACTCTGGATAAACACATCCTCTAAAAATTTTACCATGTGTTTTAAGTTGCACATAATTGCACTTGTGGATCATTTAGCACATAACGTTTCCAAGCACTAACTTATTACACTTACCCGCAATTATACAAGTGGAAGGCTGTAATTTCATTTAAATGTAACCTCCTTAAATTACCTCATATATATATATATATATATATATTTTACTTGTGTTTTTCCACTGCAGAGCTTACAAGTCCTGTGGACAGGGAGGTCCGCCACATGTGAAGATTGTGGTCGAGTGGGACAAAGAGACCAAGGACTAGTGAGTGAAAAAGATTTAGTGTTCCGTTAATTGTATTTCTCCGTTGATACACTGTGGTTCATAAAGTCGGAATATTTTTGTTTTCAGACAAATTCCTCTTTTTATTCCTATTCATACGCATCAGTAATCACCTTTGACAAGATTGATCAGTAAAGTTTTGAGAAGATATACACTTTATTTATGAAGAGTAAATCCCATTGTCACAATCATTTCATGCGAAGAGGTAAAGAATATTTTATTCCAACTTTATGGGAAACCTGTTTGATTGGCATTGCTCTGGCCAGAATTTATGTGTGTCAGGTTGTGACATTGGTGTTCTGTCATATTTTTTTGAGAACTGCATATATATGAATTTCCCAAAGCACGATTGTATGTGCAAAACTGTTCGGAATGACACTGGTTCAACTGCTACTTTTAATAAGTTACTGTTGCTGTGTAAATATGGAAGTTAAAATGTTATTTGATATAAGGGATTCAGCAACAGCCAGACTAACAAATTGTACCCTATAAGCAGATGTAATAGAATAGAATAGAATAGAATAGAATAAGCTTTGTTGTCAAGCTAGGGCACAATAAAGAACTGATGATTTTTGAATACGAGAAAATCATGGCTGAAATTTGCCTGAAACTGTGAGTGGCATCACGTGTTTCACGCCGGGAACACTGATGTTGCGCCTTCACATGTGTAATAAAAATGTGAACGCATATTTTTAGGCGCAAGTTAAAAGCCAAAAATGTTGCCAAGGTCTGACCCTTAGTCGTTTAATTGTAAATCATCCAGTCGTCAGATCTGTTTCACAGCCTGATGTGGCTTCCATCACCACACATCAGTGCACACAGTTTAGGCAGTTAAAGGTGTGGTAACGCTTCAGCGAAAGCTGATGGTAACAGTCGTTGCATCGTGCAGCGTTTCTGAAAAGACATGTCAAGTTCAGCAACACTTTTATAGGACTCATAAATGCAGGTCCCTCCCAGCATTCTTCTCTAACTGCCACTATTCACAACATAACTAACAAATTAAACTTGCTAATTCTACAAACACGTGGGCGTAATTTGAAACAGGTGTGGTTCAGTGTCTGAGCACATAATCAACCGTCGGTCAGTTCCCCCACTTCCATAAATGACTGTGTTGTACACCATAGACACAGACCCTTTGGGAGCCGCATCTTTATCAGAAGCAATGTCCTGATGACTGGTGACAAGCTTTGGAAGCAAGTGCATGGAATTAATGAATGCACCCGATGAATCTTTAAAAACAAGTGATAAATATAATTTTGCAGCTTTTTTCAGTGCAGTGTTTTAAGACTTAAACCAAAAACATGTTCAAATAAGTGCACAACAAACCAGTTTAACCGTGTCAGACAATTCTTTCTACTGTCTTCAAGTAAGTAAATATTTCAGTTCCCACTATAAAGACAGATCGTGTGAGCAGATTTTGTCTTCCTGACTAATGATTGATTGACTCCATTCACAGCCTGTTTGGACACACTGAGGAGGAGTACATTCCTGATGCTGAAAGTGTGTATCTGCACAGGGAGCAACATCATCAGCCACAAGCCTGCACCCTCGCTCAGTGCTTTCAGCTCTATACAAAGGAGGAGCAGGTAACATCTTGTTTGCACGCATGCACACACACGCACATACGCACGCACACACAGACACACACGCACGCAGTGCGTATACATATGCACAGAAGACATGACATAAACACCATTATTGCTATTACTGCCCCATCAGCAGTTTGACTTTTGAAAATAAATCTTAAATTTGTCTTTGCGCATGCCAGTGGCGAGAATGTTTTGAAGTATGATCTCAGATTTGTCTCCTCCCGAGCGATGTATTATTCTTTCGCCGAAGTGAAAAAAGCCTTTCACTGGCTGCGGTTTTTCCCATGTATTTGACTCCTAATGCTATGTTTGGGCTAAGCTAGAAATGCCAGGCGAAGACCAACATATACATTGTGGTTTGACTTCCCTACGACTGCTTTGGGAAAGAATTGAGGGGAGCAAGAGAGCGACAGGAAAGTCTCGCTCTCATTCTGTGTGAGGCCTATTTTATAAGTGGTGCGGTTGGAGCTCGTCCTTGACGACTGCTGCGTGGGCTTTGTGTGTTTCAGCTGGCCCCGGATGATGCCTGGCGCTGTCCCCACTGCAAGCAGCTGCAACAGGGCCGCATTAAACTCAGCCTATGGACGCTGCCGGATGTGCTCATACTTCACCTCAAGAGGTTCAGACAGGTACTTCAGGTCTTCAGTGTAAATCTCTGTTTAGATATTCTTTGATTTAAAAAAGTAGATTCTTGCCTCCAGTTTGCATCAGGTTGATGCTGTTTTTTTTGTTTTTTTTGTTTTTGTGTTTGTTGGATTCGAACTAAATGTGTCATTCTTATGGTTAGGACTTGGAGTATAACCTCCATACCTTTTTTTCCATCAAGTGTTAAAAGTTGCATGAAAATTTCTAATTTTGTTCACTTATTTTTTGGCCAGACATTTAATCAGAATTTAACCAGGAAATACAAACACACTTTTCTTGCGCTTTTCATCTAAATTACTGCTATGACTGAAAAGCTTATAATAAGCATTTCAAGATTATCAAATTTCCGTGTTGTGAATTGTATTTCCGTGCAAAACAGGACAGGCAGATGGGATATACTGTTGTTTTGGGAGAAATATTTTGATTGGACCCAGTGGGATCTATCAGCAAGAGAGACACAAGCTCATCAAATGCTCCATGTCGTTTCTGACAAGGGCCACTGTAAAATACCCTGAGTATTATGTGGAGCTGTCACAGAAGCCCCTTGCAGAGATAAATGTAAGTCTCCTAGACGCAGGCACTGGATTTTGGCATATAAGGGACCAACATTAGGAAGTGGTAACATTCAACAGGTGCACTGACATACAATATCAATACTGGCAAACTAACCAAAGTCCTCTGGACAGGTCAATGTCAGGATGATATTGGTTAAACTTGACTAGCTTAAGTGTATGTAAGCAGGCAGTATGTTATTTATTTATTTTTTACTAAAAAGAAATTAATAATGTGTAATATTTTAAACATCAATAAATAGATAAATAATGCGATGTGGGATGTTACTTGTAATGGTTCAAATTGAATTTTTAATCTCATCTAGATTTTTTTTTTTTCTTATTCCTCCATGATCCTTTTAAAGTTCACTTGACACACCTATTACCCTAGCAACAGCATTAAAGCTCATCGCTGGTTAAATTTATCACAACACAGTTAAGTGGGGCAGATGCAGATACATTTGGATTTCTGAAAATGTGAAAATTTTCTTTATTCTTTCACATTTTTATCTTTCAGAGTTCTACAAGGTATCTAAAACTTGTTTTACCTCCATGTTCTATTCATGAGTCAATCACGTGATTGGCATGCTGTTTCTTAGAAATCAAATCAAATGACAGCCAACCAAATATGTTAGTTTGTAAGATTGATTTTTTCCCTTAATTGCTAATCTGGCTATATGTCTCTCTTAGGAGGGTGACCGTAGGGTGAAGATGCAGAACATGGTGAGATTCCCGCTGATGGGCATGGACATGGCACCTCATGTGGTTAAGAGAAGCCAGAGCAGCTGGAGTTTACCCTCACATTGGTCACCATGGAGACGACCATATGGCCTGGGAAGAAACCCTGATGACTACCTGTATGACCTTTACGCTGTATGCAACCATCATGGGAACATGCATGGTGGCCACTACACTGGTAATACAAATGTAGCAGCCACAAGTTGCATCCAAAATGTATAAGTATGTCAGGAGAATTCTACTGTGTTGACGTCATGATCATTTTTCAACCCATTTCTCCCTCTGCTCTGTGCTTGCAGCTTACTGTAAGAACTCCATTGATGGCCAGTGGTACTGTTTTGATGACAGCGAGGTTTCTCCAGTAGCTGATGATGACGTGTGTCAGCAAATGGCCTACATACTGTTCTACCAGCGGAGGACTGCTATTCCTTCCTGGTCGGCCAATAGCTCTGTTGCAGGTGAGTGTGTGTCTCCCTCGGCGTGTCTGCTTGCTGCGATCTATACATCGATATACATATAGATATCTATATAGATCTGTATCTATATGTCTCCCTATCTATCCATCTATTCATCTATCTATAGATCTAGATGTTTTTGGAAAAAAGGGGGAAAAGGGGCTTTTATTGCAGTATTTATGAGGCCTTGGACATTTATTGCTGGAATTTCAATCAATTAATTGCAGAAAAAAATAACACATTTAATTATACTTTTCTATGGCAACACTAAGCCTTTCTCAGTTCCCGAATTGCTTGCACGCTGGTAACACTGGTGTCGCGCACAATTAACCTGGTGGTAGATGAGACCGCAATGCTTTGCTCATTGGATGGAAAGTTACATTTTTAAATAACTTCCTGATGGAAGCTGGGATAAGAACATGGTTGTGTGGATATTGTGCAAAAAAGACTTCTCATCACGAAGCACTTCAAGCTTGCAGTAACACTTCAGTGCAGAACATGCTGCAGCGAGCAAAGACACCAGAACTTAGGTTAGTGTCCACAGTTCCGGTGTAAGCAAGCAGTGTCACCAGCCCACAATCAAACAGATGATGGAGTCCAGAACCAAAATAAATTAAATGTCACTTTATATTAATCTAACTCCTGTTTACTTTGTCAAAAATGTTTTGTTAATTCTTTTCACTGGTCGGGGTTCCCTCTGTTCTGAAATTTACTTGAAGTAAAAATATATGGTTTTTTTTAGACACTGAAAGTGCTTCAGTTTACAAAAAAAAAATGTTGAAATGTTGATTGTAGCTATAATATAATTAAAAGTGCACTTCGCACTAATTTGTAAACTTAGTAGACTGATGGAAAACAAATATTTTTGATTGAATTTTGTTGCTTAAGGTTATTTATACGTCTAGTCATCGATTCAGTCATCGACTGAAATTAATATGAATCGACAAACTTCTTATTGTGTCAATATTGCTATTCAATAAAAATGTGATGAATCAAGATTAATTAATTACAAAGTCTATAATTAAGTAAATCCATTTTTTAATCCCGTCCCACCACTAGTGTTTACATAATAACATCAAACCCTACTGACATGAAGTTTGGTTTATAATGTTAAATGTTAAATAAATAAAGCATTGATAACATGCTTTTTTTGGTCTTCAAGTGTTGAGTTTGTGCTGCCTTTCACACAGGCTCCACCAGTTCATCCTTGTGTGACCACTGGATCAACAGGCTGCCAGGTAGTCGGCCCGCCAGCTTAGCCTCGGGAGCCTCGTCCAGACGCACTTCTCTGGCTTCACTGGCTGAATCTGTAGAGTTTTCCGGAGAACGCAGTGAAGATGATGGTGAGACACTCGCTCATTTTTTTTTTCTTCTGTCGAATCTGTCTATCATTATCTGCACAGCAATTTGTGCCGTTGAAGCAAATCTTCTGAATCGTTTTATATGGCCGGGCTTGCAAAAGCACAAAGTTTAAGATTAAGTAGTAATTTAAGCATTTTCTAGGCAATGAAATGACTTACGAAACTCATGATTCCAAACAAATGTATGACCATCAGTTATAGAACTTAGTGGCTTTAACAAGACAGCTTAGCTTTCATTGTGGCTTATTGCATTGCACCCCAAAAGCTCATATGCAAGAGTGTATTACTTTTTCCAATAACAATATTTCTACTGGAAACAAAAGATACCATCAACTCATCCCACAGTTGTCTTCACCAAATCCTTAGATTTATCGTAAAATTTTTAAATGAGAGGAAAGCAGAATTAGTGCTGCAGAGACAGGACAGAAATTGACGTGAAATGTCACATCTCACCGGAACAAGCGAGACAAAATTCTTGCCAGAGCTCTTTGCTGTGGAAAAGATCATATGCTGGGTGAATCCACTTTGAGAATGATATGAGCTGGTATTTGTGGTTAATATAAATACAGGCTCTCTCGCTCTCTCTCAACAGTGCAAGGTCAGCAAAGAATGTGGCTATTCAAGCTAGTACTGTACTATTTATTTATGTTACATTATCCCATGATTTTCAGTGCTTATATATGTCATTATTGATTACAGGAGCGGTAATTATCAGATTTCTGGCTTCCCTCAAAAAAAACATTTAGTGGGAAAGGACTGCCAGGAGAACGCTGTGATAGTTATATGGTGGCCTAAAAGGTTACTGGATTAATTAAAGTCTGTGAACATAGCTGAGTTAAAATTGTTATTCCTTAATTTTTCATAAAAGTGAATACATTTTTAATGGCGCCAGAGGAGATGGTTTTTCCTGCAGTAAGAGTTTCACATTTATAATTTGAGACATTTGACTGAAACCCTGATATTTTTTGGCATAACAGTGATGCTACAGTCACCAATAAAGTAACAGAATCAAAATATCTCATTGTGGGACATTTTGCCTACAATGCAAAACATATTTTGCTCATATTATCTCCATTTCCATGGAAATGCATGGGTATTACCAATAACTGGAAAACTTTAAGGCATGTTAATAGAATATTATGTAATGAAACCATACAACCAGGTCTTGGTAATGACTTAACAACAGAGTATTTACTAAATGTTCCGTCAGCCAGCCAGCTTGAGCTATGGAGATTATGGGATTTCCCAAACGGAGAAAACAACCACACATGTTAACACTTGAATGCCTTGCTAGCTCAATGTCATTCTTACTAAAATAGCCGCTGAATCCCACCACCCAGAATTAAAAACCAAACAATCTATTTTGCATCATTGTAGGCTGGTGGTTTTTTTTCGCCAGCTCAATTTAAGTGTTAAGTGATAAGGCAGGTGTGCTGTCACGCCAATCTAAGCACAACCTAAATGCTTAGTTGGCTAGAATTACTCAGATTGGAACGACTGTATTTGCTGAATAATAAAGCTTTTCATATAATGTAGGTTCAGGCACTTAATAAAAACTATGCTCATTAGCCAAAATAGTTAGCTGAAAGCATTTCAGTTGGTTAAAATTATGGCTCACATAGCAGCATAAGTTTTCATACTTGATACTCAGATGAAGGCAAGTGGCTAATGAATTAAATACAACATTTAAATATATATGTCTGTCATGATTTAAAATTTTAAAAATGATGTGCCCTGCTGTATGCCATTTTCCATTCCACACTCCATGTGTTTATTTTTAGTAGCATATTAGAACATGTTTAAGTTGCATTAGATTTTCTTAACAAAAATTAAATAACTGAATGTTTTCTTGTTTTAAGGAGGATTCTCTGTTCGTCCTTTCGTGAGGAGCATTCAGCGTCAGAGTTTATCCTCCAGGTCATCCATCGCTAGCCCCTTAGCCCTCAGTGACAGTGGGATAAAGCCCTCTTGGTCTCTTTCTGCAAAGCTTCACATGAGATCCAACTCGCCCTCGCGTTTCTCCCTGGATTCTCGGTGTTCACCTCCTCTTGAAAGGATAGGCGAGGCCTGTGATGACAAAGTCTCCACGTCCTGCTTTGGCAGCTACAGCAGACATGAACGCTACTTTGGCAGTAGGACGCCCTTGTCCATGATGGAGAGCAACTTCAGTGACCAGGACAACAACAAAATGTTCCTAGACATGATGTACTGCAGGGCTTCCACTCCAGTGGAAAAGAAGACCACCAAAAATGAGCCAATTGAGAATAACAACCAGATTACAGCTATAGACCAAAACATCCTTCCCACCCAAGCTACTCCCTCCAAAGAACAGAAACGCAAGAGCAGTATCGGAGGATTTGCCTCTAAGGCAGAAAGCATGGGCTCCATAAAGTCCTCCAAAGTGGAGCAGGAGAAAACCTCCAAAAAGCGTTTGTGCTCAACCCTTAAGACCTCTGCTCCCGAGACGTCTTCCAGCACGCCGGTGAAAGGCAAAAAGGTGAGTGGTACAAAAGAGAAGAGTGTGAACACTAAGAAAAGCACCTCAACTCCCAGTGGGACTCCTTCCAAAACAAAGGAGAAAACTCAACCTTTGGAGGCAACAGCACAACACAAGCCGTGTGTGCACTCCACACCTCAGTCCTCAGCGTCACCCTCTCCAACTGCAAAGAAGAATTCAAGTGTTGCTGAAAGGAACTCCACAAGTGGCCGGAAACGACCGGTCGAAAGGAGCTACAGTAGAGATTCTATGCACACCAGCCCTCTTGTCGACAACCTCAGAGGAAGCTCTGTAGCACGCTCCCCGCTTTCCAAGACTGGAGTTGAGAGGAGGTCTGTGAGGAGCTCCAGCAGCAGCTCTTCTGTCACGAGCCTGCGTTCACCCAGCGTATCGACCAGAGACCTGCAGCGCAACAGCAAATCTGAGGAAAAAGGGCTGTCTTTCTTTAAGAGCGCTCTACGACAAAGGGAAAGCCGCCGGTCGGCTGATTTAGGGAAAAGCACGATGCTTTTCAAAAAGGCCTCAGAGAGGACGTGCAAGCAGCATGGAAAAGCCAGGGACATGAGTGCAGAAAACGGAAAAACAGACCCTGTGTCGTCACAGACAACCGCAGAGACTCACGGAGGTGAGAAAAAGTCTGAGGCAAAGGAGTCTTCCAAACCCCCCAGCTCTCTCAGTCGCACTCTCCTACATGTAGGCAGGTCCAAGTCTTCCACTTCTGAAGTAAGTCTTAAGTCTCCCACTAATGGGAAGAAACCCCTGGAAAGGAAGACATCTTCCCAAAAGCTGTCATCAAGCATGCAATCTCCCGCTCGCACAACCCAGAGGCCTCAATGATATGTTCATACATGAAACTTAACATAATGCAGCTATTTTCTTTGTGCCTAAGTTCCCGTGAGCACCAGATTGATTTGTACAGGAACACATTTTTTGATGTTACGGTTGTACACTGGCATCTGAGGTTTGAGTATAGGCAGTGAGTTTTGAGTAGTTACAGATTTATGAGATGAAAAGAAATAGTGCTGTGTATCATTTGGACATTTTGGGTGCACACACAGGTTTCCTGGCCTGCTGCTAATTGCATATTACCTGTGTATCACGTATTGTTATCAATTGCAGCTTTGAGCTGGGACTGATTTGTGTAAGAATGATTCATTGCTGCATAATATCCTGACACTTTAGCTGTTTTCTAGATCCGTGGGGGTGGCAGTGTGCTTTCAGTTCAACCTGTGTGATCAGTTGCCTAAATGACAGCTGACAGGATTCGCACTTAGAATTTAATCGCCTTTTCCTCAAGCTAGGGGCTGATTATACATTTGCATAGCAGCGAAAATTAGTAGTTGGTTTGCTGCCTCACCCAAAATGTGTGATTTGTTTCCTATAGTAATATTTTTAAACAAGAGCCTGTTTCTCTGAGATGGATAAGCAATGGTCTTTGTTTAAAGGGGTAATTAGATGGTGCTAACAAGGTAGAACAGGCATATCTCATATGCCACCAATAGGGCAAGATATGAGAAATTACTCAGTTTGGAAGGACAACCTACCCATACCCCCAGGAGGCGTGTGCTGTGCAGTCTTGAGTCTTTTTTTTCTGACAGTGTCCACATTGAACATTACAATGCTACATTCACAGCTATATCACAAACATACTGTACTCAGTTGCCAGCTTCTGCTCTTAGCACCAACACTCTGTCACTTTTCCAGTCACTCACTCAATCACTGCACTGAGCCCTCTCCTAAAATTGTGATGTTACTTGTTTCACTCCCACATTTCCCTGTATTGTTTCTTTGGCACCAAAATGACTGAATGTGACTAAAAAGAGATCACCTCATGAGGAATGAAATGGTATTACATGGCAAGATTGGCCATTGCTAGCTTGTTAGCACCATTACAAATGATCCCTTTAAAGCGACTGCAATCCTGTAAGCATTTCAAACTCAAAACAGTCGCAAGTATGGAACCTTAACATCAAAAATAGCCTCTGGACAAATACTGAATTTCTCACAGCTACACACACACACACTTATATATATTCAGTGTATACATACAGAAGAGTTTTATTCCAAAACAGTTATGGCGAAGCGTCTAGTGGAGTTCCCTAAATTGATTTGAGCTGATCAACATGTGTTTTGCCACTCAGCAGTTTTTTGTCGGAAAGTAGGTAAAACACTCCTCGTCACGTCTTGATTGTATCAGAGTAGACAATTGAGCTCATTTTAAACTTGTTGGTTAGGCCCATTAAAAGAATAAAAAGATAAAGGTGATGGCAGGCCCCAGACCAAAATAGAAAAAAAAAAGATTTTAGAGTTTAGAGAAAGAATTTGAATTCGTGGACAA
>CAAKHG010038018.1:0-11289 GCA_901007715.1 Dactylopterus volitans
TTCGATTTAAATTTATTTCAGGATAAACAAACACCAGTCCTCAAACGTTCCCCTTTATGTCAGATCAAAACAACAGTTCTTAAGCTTGAGATCAAAAATCTAAACTTCCGCTTGTCCGACACTTAACGATGAAATCAAAGCTTTTCATGTGATTTCCTGGCAAGCACGATGGTACCTGAAGGCACCGTTGTGCCCTCACTCAGACATGAGCTGTGAATCTCCAGGAGACTCCTTACTGGCAGGAAATGACATCACAGCTGATGGGACCGACCCCCCGCGCAGGAGTGTCCACGCTCTGGGATCCAGGGGCCTCCTTTAGCGAGCGTGCGTACCAACGTTGCCCCGCAGAGCCCGCTCAGGAACGTGCTCAGGAACGTGCTCAGGAACGTGCGTGAATTTAAGCACAACTGTGACCATGCGTATGCACAAAATCTAGCAGAGGAACCGTGAAAGTACAAATGCAACACTTCAAGAGGGTCACAGCGCTCAGCGGCGATGCGCGGGCCCACCTCGCATCGAGAAATGTTCACTTTATTGGCCAAGAGGAGCAAATAAAAGCCTTATTGGATGACATGTTTAATGTGTGTTTAATAGCGGCGGGGGCGGGGCAGTCGGGCTGTGAGAATGAATTCATAAATGCGGGACCGGCGGGTTGAGACAAAAACGCACGAGATGGTTGTTGTCGTCATTCCCATGAAGGTATCGTGTTGATTGTTGCTGGGACGACATAAACGTGGACACTCGCTCTCAGCCAGACCCTGAATCCGCCTGCTCAAAATTCAGAGGGGCCCCCAAACTATATCGCATGGCCACGAAATAATTATCCCATGGCCACGCATTAATTAGTTTTCATCAAATGTCACCAGAGGAGGATTTTTCTTGGAGAACCGTGTGTGGTGGGAAGAAAATCTAGTCAAAGGTTGTTAAAGGGATTGTTGCTACCATATATGGTCAACTGGAGGCGTTTCTGAATGCAAACGAGGTGGGATTTATCTTGGCCGGCGTCGGCACATTTGATAAACACGGATATTTTTGTTCTTTCGCAGATTCTTAATTTCATTCCTACGACAGAATTTAGAACCTCTTCTAAGCACAGCTGATAAATGAGGCGGCAGGTCTGCTGGCTCCACCCGCCCCACCCGACCGTGGCGAGGCGGCGAGGCGGCGAGGCGGCGAGGCGGCTCCTGTCGAGGACGCACCGAGCACGTCCCGAGACAGTCCAGCCGGTGACCTCCGACCTTCCAGGCTACGTAGCCGCTGAGATGAGGAGCTGCAAAAGTACGTCGCCACTGTGTGACATCTTACAGACTATACGTATAAAGGGACTAATCAAAGCAACAAAAAAAAGGTTCGTGTTAGCAACATCAAAGTGTGCCCATTCATGTCAGTGGCTGCTTTTTTTTAAAAAGACAAACCTGAACAGGGTTAAGAACTTAAAAATTTAAAGAATGCGCCTCATAAGCTGTGTTAACTGCTAAATGCAAAAAAAAAAAAAAAAAAAAAAGGTAAAAGATTGAACATCTGTATGACGCCTGGGTGACGTCATACAGTGGCGACTTCAAAGCAGGCTGGGCTGCATGGGGACAAACGCCTGCGGGTTCCTCCATCAGCCTACGTCACCGTGCGGATGACGTCATCGCCCCCAACGCGCCACCAACTCGAGAGAAGAGCACTGAGTCATGGTAGGTCCCTCTGGAGCCAATCACAAGCGACCACAAAAACTGGGCCGCCGAACCCGAACATAACCAGAACCCCGCGCGTCACTCAGTTGCCGTTACCTCTCGCCGCCACCAGGAGGAGCCCGCTGTCCGTCGCGTCCTTCGCGCCGACGCCGAAAGCTGCCGAGAGCTGCCGAGCGCTCCCCCTCCGTGCGGGTCAGAACAATATGGCGCCGAGAGGAGCGCTAGCTTGTGGACCAGTCGTTTTCTGAAAGACTGGCGATCCGACAGGATGAACCTCTGCGCCCAGTTCCTACGGTAAGCCCCCGCCGGTACCGCCGGCCCGCTCGCCCAGCGGCGCCGGCGTGACCACGCAACTGACGACTGAATCCAACAGGTGAATTGTTGTGTTCGGCTGCTAATGCTAACGCTAACTGGCGCTAGGTAGCATCATATATCAACAAACAATCAATGCCACCTCTGTCGACACGTTACAACGGCGGCGGCAGCTGTGCGGGCCGTGTCACGCGGTTCCGCGTGTTCGCGGGCGCAGCTAACGGCGGCTGCCCGCGTCGTGAGCTCATTTAAGTCGTAATTTGCCCCGAACCTTCACCCGCAGCCTCGTTACACGGCGCCGTTGCTAGCTAGCGGTAGCGTGCTAAGGCTAGCGCGCACGGCGTCAGCCAGCGGCGGTTTGTCAACTGTGATGTGGTGGATTGGCACCAGTGGACGTGATAGAGCGCAGGCTCGGACCGCGCTCAGGCGGCGGTGCCGGGCGGGCGGGCAGCGCGGCGGTGCCGGGCGGATGTAGACATCCAGAGGAAAGCTAGTGCCGGTGGATGCAGAGCCGCTCTCAGCCCGTCGGGCGGAGCTTGGCCGTGGGTTGATAACACGCGTGTCACGGATGGCGGCTCCCGTCTAACCACCTCTACTCTGTTGTGTTTACACCCGAGCAGACAGGCAGAGGCCCTGAAGGCTGACATGACAGGTAGGTCTGCACCGGCACACACACACGCGCACACACACACACACCGCACACACACGCGCGCACCTGCGTGGACGGCGGATGGGAGACGTTTCACTTCACCTGCGTCTGCCATCCAGCCTGGTCTGTTCAGAGCGTGGCCGGAGCTTCTGGTTGGTGTTTGGTAGCCAAGGCAACGCTCAGCCTGCAGCTCCCAGCGCTCCCACATGCTTCCTACAAAGAGCTCTTTCCCTGATGGACCTGAACGCACCTCCATGGCAGCTTATGCACGTAGCATCACGCTTTTCTCATGAAATGAAAGTAAAACAGTCAAACATTGGACATATTGCAGCACATGCGTCACCGCTGACATGCTTGGTCATAGGTTTACTAGGGAGGGGGCAGGGATATCCACACAGGGCTGCACATCTGCGTCCGGCTTCGGCTCGGAACACCCTGCGGTTAGATGAAGCGATGTGTTCAGCACCTTTATCACGTCTTATTGTGTAAAATATTAAGACATCAAGAGAGATGAGAGCATCAAACCGTCGAACGGTGCGTTCGCTTCCTCCCTGCGGTTCAGATTCCAAGCTGGGTGCAGCAGAGGTGTGGACGTCTCGGCAGGCCCTGCAGGATCTCTACCAGAAGATGCTGGTCACCGATCTGGAGTACGCCCTGGACAAGAAGGTGGAGCAAGACCTGTGAGTTGCACCACCCTCCAGGCTCACTGGCATGCAGCCTTTTGGGAGAATCTTCTCCATGGGTTTTTTTTTTTGTCTTTCTTTCCCCATCGCGCCCTCAGGTGGAATCATGCTTTCAAGAACCAGATCACGACGCTGCAGAGCCAGGCCAAGAACCGGGCCAACCCCAACCGCAGCGAGGTGCAGGCCAACCTGTCGCTGTTCCTGGAGGCGGCGAGCGGCTTCTACACGCAGGTGAGGTCCAGCTCATACTCAGGTGGCCTGCCGCGAGGAGCCGTCCTCACGGAAGCCGAAGTTTCAAACCCAGACTCGGGGTTTTTCTATTGTTTTCACCCCCAACAAATCCAAAATGTGCTGAAAGAAAAAGGGCCTTCAATTTTTTCAACAGATGTCGTCCTGAGAGGCAATTTGACTTGCAAATCAAAAACACACACATGTAAAAACGACAGACAGCAGTCGAGATCGTTTATAGCAGCATCACATGTCATATATACCAGGAAGTCCCACGAGTAAACTTATGGTGGCCAAACTGAAGCAGCCGTGAATCCGCACGTTGATCTACTGTAGATGTGGATCCTCGGACGTCGGGAATGATTTCTCGCTGAGACCTGGTGCCGGTACACATGTTGCTTCCCGCGATTATGGAATTAACCTGAATCGCCGACAACCACATGCTGCCCATCTCAGCTGAAATCATGAATCAGTCGAAAGGGCAGCGGCCGGCAGCTGTCTAGACCGTGGCGACGCTCAGGTGACTCTAATGAGTCACCAGAATGGTGATGCGCGTCATGATGTGACCTGTCGGGTTCATGACATCGACCGGAAAGGATCCACGCCTCACTGGCCACTTTACGAGGATCCTGCGCAGTGTAATGGAAGGTGTCTCTTATCTTCTGCTGCTGCTGTCTCGTTAACACATTTATAGGGCCAACTCGAGGGGACTAAAGTATCTGTGTGTTCTGTGGCCTTTGCAGCTACTGCAGGAGCTGTGCACCGTCTTCAACGTGGACCTGCCGTGCCGCGTCAAGTCGTCCCAGCTGGGCATCATCAGCAATAAGCAGAGCAGCAGCAGCGCCATCGTCACGCCTCAGCCCAGCTCCTGCTCCTACATCTGCCAGCACTGCCTCGTCCACCTGGGAGACATAGGCGAGCGAACCCGGCGCGCCCGCAGCGCTCGGCTACACCGCCCCTACGCGAATCGGCCGACCAAGACGGGTATTCACCGTAGATGCTTTTTGTCTTTCAGCGCGTTACCGTAACCAGACCAGCCAGGCGGAGTCGTACTACCGGCACGCAGCACAGCTGGTCCCATCAAACGGTAGGTCTGGTTTGGTTCCACAGAGATCCAGATCCCATTCAGCTAGCAAGTGGGAAGGTCTGCGCTGATTACCAGAGTAAAAAACAGCCTCCATCCCACACGAACGAGGTCCAGTCGTCCTCTCTTTCCCCTGCAGGTCAGCCGTATAACCAGCTCGCCATCCTGGCGTCCTCCAAAGGAGACCACCTCACCACCATCTTCTACTACTGCCGCAGCATCGCTGTCAAGTTCCCCTTCCCAGCAGCCTCCACCAATCTGCAGAAGGCTCTGTCCAAAGCTCTGGACAGGTAACGCCACCGTCCTCATGGAACTGTCAGTCCACTCGCCGCTTCCTTTAATCCACCTTTATGTTGTCGTCCTCCTCCTGCACGCCTCCCTTGTTCCTGTAGCCGCGATGAGGTGAAGACCAAATGGAGCGTGTCGGATTTCATTAAGGCCTTCATCAAGTTCCACGGCCACGTTTACCTGAGCAAGAGTCTGGACAAGCTGGACCGTCTGAGGGAGAAGCTGGAGGAGCAGTTCCAGGTAACCGAGATGTTTCAGTCCGTGTGTGTGCAAGCTGGTCTCAAAGCACTGCTAGATCACCCGTGTGTTTGTGTGTGTGTGTGTGTGTGTGCGTGTGCGTGTGTGTGTGTGTGCAGAGGCTGATACTGCAGAAAGCCTTCAGCTCCCAGCAGTTGGTCCACATCACCATCATCAACCTGTTTGAACTTCACCACCTGCGAGACCTAACGGCCGAAAGTGGCGAGCAGAACCACAGTAGCGAGCAGCAGATCAGCTGGTTCCAGCTGCTTGGCCTCTTCAGTAAGAACCCAGAGTCACCTTGAGAACGTTCCTCGCCGCCTGTGGGTTTGATTGCCGCCGTGCTGAGCACAGTTAGAGGTGCCTTGACATGACTTCCTGTCTCCTCAGTGTCCTTCCTGGGCGTGATGTGCAGCCGCACTCTGCTCAACAAGAACCGTGGCGAGGAGATTATGGGCGAGTGTCCTCTGCCCGCGATCAAGGTCTCACTGGACTGGCTCAAACTGAGACCAAGTGTTTTCCACGAGGCCGCCGTGGACGAGAGGCAGCAGTGAGTTTGCTCTTCTTCTGTGCTTTTTCTTTATCATGAGATAAAGAATAATAATAATCTTTAAGATGAGGTCTTAAACTCGTGCTTTCCCGCCCTCCTTCAGCATCTGGCCGTGGCTGGTCTCCATCCTCAACAGCTTCCAGCCCAAAGAGGACGATGTAACCTGCTCGTCAGGTAGGACCCCCATTTCCCGAAGACTCCAGTCATGTTTGGTCTCCTCTTTTTTTAAAATAATTTATAGTAAGTTTTATTTCACATGATCTGTATTTTACTGTTTTACGTTTGTTCTCCTGTCGTCTGTGGAGTTGCACTCGGTGGTTTCAGCGACGGCATTTCGTGATGATGTGACTTTAGTTATGGTGTTTGATCTGAAGGTGTGTTTGTTTCCTCCTCAGCGACGCCCCTGCCTGAGGAGTTTGAGCTCCAGGGTTTCCTGGCCCTCCGACCTGCTCTGAGGTACTCGCCCTTCCTTCAGCTGGTTTTGGGACAATCCATCGCCAGGAATGTTTGATACACTGACGTCTGTTGGATTTTCAGGTCTTTGGACTTCACCAAAGGTCACCAAGGCATCCTGGTGGACAGGGATGGCCTGCCGGTCCAAACAAGACACCATAGGCTCATCGGTCTTGGGAAGTGGGTGGCCGACAACCAGCCGGGGTGAGTGTTGGAAATAGTGCTGGCCGGTATACCGGTTTATACCGAATACCAGTGTACGATACCACAATACCAGTGAGTATGTAGCAACGCTGGGGACGCCAAGCGGTGGACCCTAGTGCCGTGGGACATTGTTTGAGAGGGGACTGCTTTTGCCGTTGCACTAAGCAAGCGTGCGAGGACGCCAGCGCGGGTCCAGCCCCGCGTGGACGTCGCTGGGCGGCGTCAGGCCGGGCGGTGAAGAAAATGGCTAAAGACGGTGAAAGTGAAGCTGGAGAACGATAAGAAAATGACGCTGAAGAACTTGCAGCGAAAAGAGCAGCCGTGTCGGTTTGGAAGTTCTCTGGCTTCCAAAAATCCGACGTTGATCAACCAGTCGTTCATCAAGAATGCATGAAATGAAGACCTGCGTCCTCCACATCTGCAGGCAACGTTGACAGTGGCACCGCAAACGGAAAGACCAGGCAGATGTCGCTCAAAGACGCGCTTGCTAGCGGGACTGCTCAAGACAAAAAAAAGCAAACGGCGGATCAACATTACAAACGCGATTATTCCGTGAAACTGATCTAGTTTTGAAAAATTCTGTGATACACAATTTTTGGTCATACCTTCTGGCACTCGTTGCAAATGTCATATGTTTTCTTGAACCACAAGTTAAATAGCTTAACAGAGAATAATTGATTAATCATTAATAGAAACATGTTAAATGCACATCTTTTTCTCTGTTGTAGTTCAACATTTCTTATGCTAGTGAGCTACTCTTTAGTTTTGCTAAGCTGCTTTCCAACATGGTGAGTAACTGTAGCTCTTGAGGTGATGTGAAATCCCAAGTTCAGTGTAACTGAGTAGTTCACCAAATCCCCCTCCATCCTCCATGTTTACCAGGATCATGTCCTTCTACACTATCAAGCAAATCCACTGCATCACATTACCACAGCCTCTTCTAGCTAACATGAGCATGATGGTTTGTTGGGAGGATGGCGTTCCGCTTCGAGCTAGCATTAGCGGGATGGTTTGTTGGCGTTCCTCTTTGAGCGAATATTAGAGTGATGGTTTGTTGGTGTTCCTCTATTAGCTAACACTAGCGTAATGGTTTGTTGGGAGGACGGCGTTCTTTGGCGTTCCTCGGTGTTCCTCGGCGTTCCTCGGCGTTCCTCTTTTAGCTAACATTAGCGTGATGGTTTGTTGGGAGGACGGCGTTCCTCGCCGTTCCTCGGCGTTCCTCTTTGAGCGAATATTAGAGTGATGGTTTGTTGGGAGGGCGGCGTTCCTTGGCGTTCCTCGGCGTTCCTCTTTGAGCGAATATTAGAGTGATGGTTTGTTGGCGTTCCTCTTTGAGCGAACATTAGCGTGATGGTTTGTTGGGAGGACGGCGTTCCTTGGCATTCCTCTTTGAGCCAACACCAACGTGACGAGTCATCACCAGTTTGTCCTCCTGTTGCGTAGTTATCTCTTGTCTACCTCCAAATGACTGAGCAAGCGGAACAAGGTTTCTGCACATTCTCACAATCCCCTCATCCAACAGGCTGATCCAGTGCCGCGTAAGCGAAGATGGCCTCCTCATCTTTATGACTGATATACCTGAGCAGGCTATTGAGGAGCCCCAGGAGAAGGAGGTGCCCGTGCTCCAGGAGTCCTCCAATGGTGAGCAGGTGCCCAACGACGGTGGCAACGGTGGACTGAAGTCTGTGCTGTCGGCGGGGAAGACTCAGAGCTCGTGGCCAGACGGCATCGACCGGCCCGTGGTCACCTTCAAGGAGAACATCAAACCCAGAGAGCAGAACCGCGAGCCGACGCGCAGCCACCACCAGAAGGACGGCGTCAAGGAGCGCCGTGACTTCACCAAAGGCAACGGCGCTGCAGGGAAAGTTGAACTGAAGCGAGACGGAAAGAGGAAGAGTGAGCTGAAAAAAACCAGTCACGAAAAGGTTCCAGAGGTCGGAAAACAGGTAGAGACAAAGGTGAAACTGGAACCCCCTCAGACATGTGGAAGGAGGAGCGGCGGCAGCACAGCGCTTAATGTTTGTTTGTGGCATTTCAGGTGAAGGCCCAGGTGGAGCTGAGGAAGACTCCGGTGCCTGAGGCCAAGAAGACTCCCGTCACTCAAACTCAGACTACATGCTCCTCCCAGTTTATCCCCATCCATCATCCTGGGGCGTTCCCACCGCTGCCCAGTCGACCTGGTACACACACACACACACACACACACACACACACACACACACACACCGTCTGATGGTCATTGTGGAGGCTGCAGGTCAAAGGTCACGTTTCCCCGTGCTATGTCTCTGAAGCTGCTGTTAGACGTGTTTGCTTTACTGAATCATGGGTACGTTGTGTTGGTTGATCTTGAGCCCTGATTGGCACCTCCGCAGGCTTCCCACCCTCAGCCTACGTCATTCCACCGCCGGTGGCGTTCCCGGGGCTACAGGTGAACCCGGGCTTCACCTTTTCCACTGGCGTGTCTGTCCCAGGACCTTTCCTCCAACCCGCCGTCCACACTCAGGCCGGCACCCAGGTCCAGGCCGGGAAGCAGTCGCACATTCCCTACAGCCAGCAGAGGCCCTCTGGTCCGGGTCCAGGGCAGGGGCCATGCTCCTCAGGCCAGAGCCCAGGGCCCATGAACCAAGGCCCCTCTCAGGGTCAGCAGCCCCAGGCGCAGCCGCCCTCCCAGCAGGCCTTGCAGCAGTCAGTCCAGCTTCAGGTGCAGGCCATGAGCCAGCAGCAGCAGCAGCAGCAGTCGCCCACGAAGCCGGTCCAGCAGGTTGGAATGGGGAAGAGTCCACCTCACCATCCGGGACTGCAGCAGGTTCGCTTTTCTGTCCCAGAATGCAACTGTTGTCTTGCCGTGCTGTTTCTGTTTATAACGTAGCTGTAATTCCTTTGACTAAAAAAATGTCCATTCGGTGACTGGTAAAAAGTACTACATAGTACTTTTCCACCAGCATTCCCAGGAATTGACTTACCCGGTAAATCCTTGTAATTGAAGCGCTTCTTCAGCAAATCCGCTCCAAAGATCTTGAACCTTCTTCTTTTGCTTTATTGTCCAAGCGATGGAAACGCAAATGAAGTAAAGCTTGTAGCAATTAATGAAGCCAGTTTGGAGCCGCAGATTTGAACATGCCGGGTGAACGTAAACTCTGCAGGCTTGTTCCAACAGTCAGTGTACTTCAGTACACGGTCCCACCCCAAGAAGTCCGGGTAATCTGAAAAGTCCTACCCCATTGCTGAGTACTTTTTTCAGGGAAAGTTTGGGGTTGAGGGAAAGTTTGTCCCCGCGTAATTTTGGTGGAAACGCTCCAAGCTTTTTCAAAATCCCGGTTAATCAATAAGTTCCTGCGGTGGAGAAGGGGTTGTTGTCAGCAAGGGAGGAGGAGGGCGCCCTCCAACTAATTCATGATTTCTTTTATGGTGAACTGTCTTAAATGCAGCTGAATAGAAGACCTTTGCATGGCTGCCCATTGTGGCTGTTTTCCTGCTGATATCGACATGGCTGTAAGACACAAATATCAGCCAGCTGACGAATCGGTCGGGCTCCTCTGAGAAACCGTGCCAGCGAGTGCGGTGGTGAACGCCATATCGGTAACGTCTGGGGGGACAGTCTTAACACTTGGCACAAAGATCAGCAGGAGCTCATGGATGAACTGATTAGAGTTTGGTGGTCAGAAGGTCAAAGATCAAGGCCACTGGACCTCCTTAAGCATGTTCAGGACTATTACTCTCAGTGGTCTTTGCTAATTATGACAAAACATCCAAACAAATGTCAAGACGGATCAAATGACGTGGCATCATGACATCAGGGATTTCAAAAGTCAAAGGTCAACTTTTCTGAACTTCGACTGAGTTTCATGAATATTTATGGGATATCTGGAGGGAATTTGGCGCAAATGTCATTTCAGACTATAGTTTGCTGGTCAAAGGTCATTGTGATGCTCACACAGCTTGTATTCAGTCATAAGTCATGTGCTGACGATGACAACCTTCTAGATTCATTTCTAATAGAATAAAAATTCTGTTAGTCAAGAATGACGAGTCTTCACTGCGTATATGGGCCGACGTGGAAGTTAACTGCGACCTGATTGGCTGTTGGAGGAATAGAACAGTCATGTGTAAACTGAGACTCGCCGTGTGGCCCCTCATGTGTCGTGGGGCTCCGCGCTGGAGAAAACCGTAGACCGTGACCCTGAAATGTGCAGAGCCAGACCAGGTCAAAGCCTCCCCAGCTCAGCTTTGAGCCCTGACCGATGTGTTGCGTCTGTTCTCAGCAGTACATGCAGGTCCAGGACCAGCAGATGTGGAACCAGGCTCAGGCGGCCCTGCAGAAGATGCCCCCCATGCAGATGCCCCTGAAGCAGCAGCAGCAGCAGCAGCAACAGCAGCAGACCTTCTACATGGCAGCGCAGGACCCTCTCAAAATGTACGAGCACCAGCTGCAGCCACCCACCCAGCCTCACCCGGCAAACCTGGACAAGAAGATGAAGTACCCTGACGTCAAGATGCAGGACTTCTACTGGGAGCCTTCGTACAGGATGGGGGACGGCCTTGCCGCAATGGCTGACAGGATGAAGAGGCCCCCGCCGGGGGGCATGTGTCCAGAGCAAGACCCTGCTGCTGGGCCACGGGGACCCCCGTTTGAGGTGAGCCAGCTCAGAGAGCCTGTTCTGCTGTGTCCTCTTGCTGACATTTACTGCTTCTCTAAAGCGGGGTACACAGTACAAGATTTTTAAAATTTTAACCCGATTATCTGAACGCGAGAGAGCACACACACAAGGAGAAATTCACTGTGTTGCTCTTGTAGTGTGTGTGTGTGTGTGTGTGTGTGTGTGTGTGTGTGTGTGTGTGTGTGCGCGCGTGCACACACACACACACACACACACACACACACACACACACACACACACACACACACACACACACACACA
>CAAKHG010038024.1:0-18386 GCA_901007715.1 Dactylopterus volitans
CAAAAGGCAAGGTTTGTTTTTTTTTTTTTTTTTTTTTTTTTTTTTGACTGCCAGGTTTGGCAGGTGGAGAGCGGAAACGCCAGCGTCTCAGCCCCAGAGATTGATCCTCTCGGAGTATCTCGCGCTCAAATCCATTGACAAAAGCAAACCTTAAGCACGGCGGCGGCAGCATAGATCAGAGTATAAAACGGGATCACGGTGTCCTTCCCCTGCAATGCCACAGTCTCCCACTCTTCTGTATCTGAGGACCTAAAGACTTCTGTCCCTGGCTAATAATTGCTGACACACCAAAGCCAACATAGCCCAGTGAGCCTTTAATAGTTTTCATTTTTCTTCCTTACAGGACGGCCTCTGAGGTGCCATCATGAATGATCAGCACGCAGCCGCCGATGCAGCTCCCTGTGCAGGCGGCAGCAGCAGCAGCAGCAGCAGCACACACACACACACACACACACACACACACACACACACACACACGCGCGCGCGCACACACACACGCACACTGATCCTATATCCCAGACATCTCTCACCTCTTTGGCCATTACTCCCTCTGTGTCTTCCTCACCTCTCATCTCCAACCCTATACAGACAATTTATATAAAAGATTTTCCTGCCCACACTTTTCATCACCGGGGCCTATTTTCATCACCGGGGCCTATTTTCATCACAGGGGCCTATTTCACAACATTTGCACTCTGGTTTTTACCAAAAAAAAAACACAAAAAAAAAAAAAAACCCATCAAAGCATTAATTCGAATGCTATTTCTGGGGTGAGATTAATCGGGTCTCGACGCAAACATGAATATACGTGATGATGGCCCGACCGTTACCTCGTCCCGAAGCGCTAGAGTCGTGGCGAGAAATGGATGGGACGATTCGGTGGGAAGCGAGGAGCCCGAAAGGCTGAGGCTATCCATGCGAGCGGGAATGCCTGTGAGGAATCGCGCGCTCCTAAGTGCGGCCTCGCGCGTCATTAGCGGCGCGTGACGCTCGGCTGGCGGGGAAGCGGAGCGTGGAGTCTCAGCAGAGGCAGATACTTCTCACATCAGTACTCGGTGGCCCGGCGTGGAGGCGACCCGCGGCGCCCGCCAGCATCTCCTCCATCTGAGGCGATTCTGTCTCTGAACGCTCTTTATTCCGCGGCCACGTGGGAGGAGGTGCTGCGTGCAGAAGCACCAGGACGGTGCAGCTCAGCCTGTTTGTTCACTGTTGCTCGGAAGCCGGCGTGCAGCACATAGCTAACGTTTGGCTTGGCAAATCCATTGGTCCACATCCATGCCGTGGCCAGATTCTAAGGAATTTGGTGAGTTCCCCTCAAACTTTGGAGAAAACGTGTTCGGTGATTTCTGCTTTCAGCATCTCAGTTATGGGGAAGTTTTTATAACAGTTATTTTCGTACTTTATTGAGGGAAACTCATACCACCAGCTGATTCATCCGGAGAGGAGTCATGGGAATGAGCAATGATCGCATGCCAAACCTGAACACAATGCTGCGTGAATCAATTTTCAGAGTGATTAACCGAGAAAATGATCCACAGATTACGAAGACAATAGCAAGATGCCGTCCAGGACCCAGCAGGCTGGTAGAAGGTCAAGCAGCCCATCGTTCATAGGACAAAAGTAGCTGAAGTTAGCCGCTAGTTTATAGTTTTCACTCCTTTCCCCATAAATTCAAAAATAAAATGGTTAAGGTGGCATCTACTCTTCATAGACTGCTAAATCTTTGTATTGGTCATCCCAGTGAGTGGGCGCACACACGACAGGTTTCAGTAGAAGTGGACGACAGAAGCAGCAAATGATGAACTATGAGTCAGTTCACGGTTGTTGACCGGAACTCGTTTTCTGCACTGGTTTTACAGAGACTCGGACGTGATCAAACAAAGTTTATATCAGTCAGGGATCAGCAGGAAATGGCAAAAAATTAAAACCCATCGGGATTTTTTTTTTTTTTTTTTGTGCTCTTACAACTGCTATTTTGACCGCTTACAGTATGACTTTTCCATGTTGGTTTCGTATATCGCTAGTTTTTTATTTAGAGGATATTAGGATTTAAAAGAGGTATTCCATGGCTGATATTTATGTCACGGAGAGATTGACGGTTGTCTCATCCTGTCGGACTTAGCTCACGTTGATTTTAATGCGCCAGCCACCTGACGCAAGAGCAGCGCGATAATCTCCTTCCCCAGACGCTGCATCGCCGAGCATTTACACCCTCTGATCTCTCAGTTCTTTCTCTTCACCCCCTTGGATTCCCGCCTCTACAATGTCTCTTGATGAGCTTGAAATGACCTGAAGTAAACCAGCGTCGGTAAAAAAAAAAATGGCAGGAATTAAATGCACAACTAAGTAGTGCTTGCGTGAATCACGTTCTTTTCCGTCTCCGGCGCCATGTTTATTTCCCATTGTCGCCACGTGTGCCAATCAAAACGGGCCGCAGCTTCCAGTGAAATTCCGCCGCCTCGGTCCGGCCGTCAGCCGTGGGAGAGGTTTGATTGTGCTTGATGACAATTTGCATCTTGTTTGTCATGATTGATTTGCGTCAATATCTCACCCAGCCTCCCAGAGCAGCGAGGCTGACACGTTTGCCACCGGCCCCCCCCCCCCCCCCCCCCCCCCCCCCCCCCCCCCCCCCCCCCCCCCCCCCCCCCCCCCCCCCCCCCCCCCCCCCCCCCCCCCCCCCCCCCCCCCCCCCCCCCCCACCGCCCCCCCCCCCCCCCCCCCCCCCCCCCCCCCCGCCCCCCCGCTCAGCCTCCTCTTCCGGGGGAGGCTTCCCGGTCTCCTCCCGCCGCCGCTCTCGGCTCTGTCTGCGCATGTTCCAGAGCGCCCGACTGTCATTCAAGGGGGGGCAGGGCCCGGAGACAAATGCCAATCTTTAAACATTGGCGGCTGGACGGGAAGTCGCCGCTAGCTTTTTTTTTTTGTTGTTGTTTCGCTTTGCTTTGTTTTTTTTTTACGTCTGTCTGGACACAAGCAGGATGTTTAAACAAGATTCACACCCCAAAATGTCGCTTGTGTGCCGGATATCACCCGGGGGCACGTTTGCCTCCGGGCCATTTAAAAGCCGCCTGCGCCCGCGCGATTCCGGCAGCGTCTCGCTCGCGAGCCGCTGCTTTTACCGCGCGGGAAAAATGGCGGCTCGCTGGGGAGCGCGCTCCGTCAGGCATGGCTGGACTAATGAGACGGGCCGCCATGCACCTCCGATAATTGCTCAGATAAAGTTTTACGTCACTCTGCATTCCCACCGACCCATCTCAGAGAACACTGGGGCGTTGCACGCGGGGGCCGCGCAGCCCCTCCCTCCCCTCTCCATGATTGATCACTCTGCTTATAATTTCCTAATTTCCAATCCACTGGGGGACTTAACTGGAAGTAGCCATTTTTCCTGAACACCGACCAGGTTCCTTTTATTTCCGCACAGGGCTAAATGGGAAGAATCTTCCAGGCCATTAAGCAGACTTTCTGTGTCATAAAAGTTCGGTGGCAGAGGCCCCCTCCTACCCCCCCCCGCCACCCTCCCCACCATCACCACCACCGCCACCACCTCTCCCTCTCGCTCGGCATCAGTATGGAACAGTCTGTTTGATCTGCAGGCTGCAGGTTAATAGAAATCAGCCTGCCCATCAGCAATAGTGGATTGAACTTAACCACCCACCTCTGCCCTGTCAATTCACATTTGGGAAAAAACCCACGAAGGGCGGCCGTGGTCTCATTTCCCTCTGTCAGGTAATCAGTATTTCACTATAATCCCTTTCAGCAATAAAATTACAATGACCTATCCCCGATTCCATAGCTGAACTGGCTGGTTGGATTTTTGAATATGCTGCCAAGCTGTGTAAACCCTGAAAAGCTAGAAAATGTGCTCTGAGGTCATTATATTGGTTGATCACATCCTTCTCCTTGTAAAAATCCAATCGGGCATCAGATGGGCAGCATTCCAATCAAATGTATGTAGAATTTAATTACTTTTGATTATTGTGGATTATTGTGGGATTATTAGTGTGATGGTAACAAAATACTTTAGGAGCTCATATTTATGTACAAAACTACTTGACATGCATATGCAATATGCATTTTTATCCTAAAAAATACATGTTTTTATTCCAATACTTAAAAAAAAACAAAGAAAAACAGCAAATTGCCAGCAAATGTACTGCTGCAACCTTCATGAACTACACACAGCCAACGAAACCAACGATGGGCATAATGGCTGCCAACACTGGAGTGTGCAACCGGACACATTTCATACCCCCATGTGTGGACCATCACCTTATATTGGTGGAGGGGTTTGAGTGTCCTAATGATCCCAGGAGCTATGTTGTTAGCAGGGGCAGCAGCCCCTGTCACGGTCTCCCATGGCAAATTGGTCTTGGGTGAAGGGTCAGACAGAGAATGCTCCATAAAGACGCGTATGGGAAGAAAAACATGGCAGAACCAGTGTGCCCTGCCCGGAGGGTTACCGGGCTCCCACCCTGGAGCCAGGCCTGGGGGAGGGGCCCGTCGGCAAGCGCCTGTTGGCCGGGCCTTCGTCCATGGGGTCCAGTCTGATCCCGCCCGAGACCGAGACATGAGTCGGTCCAAATGGGTCTGTTGCAATGTGGATCGGACCGCAGGCCACTGCTGCCCCCGCAAGAAGAGACGAGACGAGACATTTCATACCAGGCGAAGGTTAAGTCAGTGTAAATCCTGCCTTCAAAATGAAGGATTATTTTGTCATTTGATAAAGAGGGATGCATCTTGGGAACGTATGAAAGTGTGGTGTCGTCACAAACCTCTAAACCGGCGATTCTTGGATAAACCGACCACATATCTGGCATTGACAAGGTTACTTCCTTGCTAGAATTTAAAAAAAGAAATGAAAAAAAAAACTCAAGAAGTGCTGTCTGCCTCCACGGCTGCCCTTTCACGATCTGATGAGCCGCAGTGCATCGTGGGCATTTGCGTGTGTCCATACAATGCAGCTGAAATACACTACATCTCAATTTGACATCATATTTAGCTTGAATAGTGTATTAGTGGGCGGTTGCTCACACAGCTTGTCTTTGGCTAAACGGAATGATCCGTGTGACATGTCCCGCCTGCACTCTGATTGGTCCAGATCATAACCTAATCGCCAAAGGAAACAAGTATCAGCCTGGACTTTGCATCATACTCGGCTTTGTCCTCTGCACTCGTTCATTTAGTTGCTAGTAAATGTGAAAAATGTTTTTACTCCACTACACTTAAACCATAAGAACATGGACCCAGGTCTCCTTGTAGGAAAATTATGTGGGAAATACAAAACAAATTGAGCAGCTCATCCGCTCATTACCACTCTTCCTATTGTGACAAATTTGTCACATTGAATTTTCCTTAACTGCTTTGAGGTCAAAAGGTCAATGTGAAGCATATGTCACCATGACATTTTGCTAATGTGTTTTACACCAATTTGCTCAAGAAATGGGTTGAAACTCACCTTTAGTGGCAAAAAACAAGCTTCTAGAAATGAGTGCCTTCTGTCACATCTGCTGAGCAGGCACGCCGCCATTTTGGAAATGATGTCCCACATTCATACATTAATCCCGCATGACCGGACCAGGATGGTCAGCAAGTGTCACTGAGGGACTTCAGGAGTTAAATTCAAGTTTAAAGCCGTTTAAGGATCTTTCCAGAATATTTAAAGGGCCGGTGACAGCTGTGTCACGCGGGGCTCTTCTGAGCGAAATGTCCAGTATCGCTCTGGTCTGAAAATACAAGTGCATCACTGCTGCCTGTCATCACTTTTAATGATGAAACAAGAACCTACAATGAATGTATTTTTTTTTTTATTTTCAGATTAGTCCTATTTTGCCACCTTGTCACACAAAAGTTCTGTATTATAATTTCATACAATTGATGCAAATGTTTGTAATACCTTAATGCTTTTGTGCGCGGCGTTGCTTGTCAAGTCTGGATGATCTATGGCGAGTTAGCTTAGCCAGTTAGCGAGTTAGCTTAGCCTCAGGTTGCACAAAATCAAATTTGAACCGAACAAAATTAATCAAACGGAATCAAATTTTGATTGATTCCATTGAATTAACCGTTATGAAAACCCCCCCTCTTGTTTTGTTTCTATTTTTGCCGAGAGTTGGCTGTTGAGATGAATCCCACTCTGTCATCTGAAGGTGGAGCGAGCAACAGGTTAGCTAATAGTTCTTAGAGACTCATACTGTAGCTGTTTTTCAGTCTTGCTACCGAGCTAAGCTATTCATCTCCAAGCTCCAGCCTTTACTCTCGACTCACAGATACCAGACGATCTTCCATTCCAAAACAAATATATATTTTTCCAAACGAAGAACTAACTACTGCTTTCAGCTATATTTGATGGGACAACTAAAGCTTCTGTCGCACTTAGAGCCTTTCATGCTCAGCTCTGCTGCTCATATCTATTATGAGATGTAGCTCACATTTTATGACTATGTTAATATGAAAAGACAGGAATGTGAACAGCGTGTACAAGCAATAAAAAAAAAAAAAAAAAAAGGAGTCACATTCGTTTGTTGTGCCGACGCGTCTCCTGCTTGTCTGAAGCCTTTTCAGTCAAGGTTTACATGCTCAACTTTTCTCTGGATTTTTTTTTTTTTTTTCCTGAGTAACAAGTCCTCTGTTAAGCTTTCTTTCCTTCGGATTAAACGCGAATCTGATATGGCTCATTTGCATGTCCCAGCACCTGATTTAGTAGCGGCTCTTCATCTGGTTCGGGAGCTAAAAATACCGCGGCTCCATGTGGCTTCCTGTTGTTCCGCAGTGATGAGGAAACTTCAGATCTGTGTCAAATGTGAGAGCAAAAAAAAAATAAATAATAATAAAATAAAATGGGGCAAAGTCTTGGCTGCAGTGTCAGTTTGTCTCTGGAGACCTGAGCGGCCTCTTCCCTCCCCGGCCGGCCGATCTATTCGCCTGCTGAGAAAACACAGCCTAACATGATCAGTTTTTAACTTCCGCTTATGAAGGTGTTCGTTGACTGAGAGATTTACCGACCTATATCCCAACAAAAACTGGATATGATTAAAAGCATACAAATCCCCCAAAAGGTTGGACGCTGTGTAAATAAATAGAAAATGCCGTGATTTGCAAAGGATTTTCCATCTAAATTCAATATTATGTAACTTGCACTGTATTCAAGCGAATTCATAAGCGATCATTGCCCTCATTATTTGGCTTTTTTGCCAACTTTATCTTAAGTCAGGGTTCTCGTCTGCTGGCCTCAGCACCATTAACTGACAAATTGAAATAAATGGAGAGATGATTTCAGGATGGAGGAGGGGGATGAGGAACCACTGTATGTTTTTAATGTCATAATCAGGTGTTGATTACAGACTCAGCCGCTGATTGAGAGACTTCAATCAGTAAAGTAAATGCGTCTCCATAAGCAGTCAGGTGAAGGAACGTTCAATCATCATTTAATCATTGATTAATAGCGATGAGGAAGAGACTCCACGGTGTCACACTTTAGATGGATGAAAAACAAACCCCGCCGTCTGCGCGGCAACTTGAACTGTGACGAGGTTAAAAGCCCCTCAAGAGTTTGGAACCCGCTGCTGAGGTGAGACGTTGAGAGGATGAATTTGAACTTCCCCTTCCCCCGTGAAGCGAGGTGTGTTTGAGCACATCTGCAAGGTGCTGAATAAACTTGGCCGAAATGGCGTCGGAAGGAGGGGAACATGTTTGCTTAGCAGCGTAAATTCACTCTGAAGGGAGGCAAGGAGCCTGCAGCGGCCCTGCTTCGCTGGTACATGGCTGCCTCTCGCTTTGGACCTTTTCATTTCTCATTTATCATGTTTTCTTCTCCAACGACGCTCGGAAAGCGTTGGGGGTGAGGATAGTTTTGAGGAGGCGAGGTTAACCCTTTATTGGCCGGTTGTGAGCAAAAAAAGTGCTTGATTACGGTTAAATAGCTCACTGACCGCGGTCCTGATGTTGATGATGACAAAGCTAAAGATTCAATAGGATATTAATCATATCTTGATACCAGGGAAATATTCTAAAATGTTCCTAAACATGTTACGCGAGGCCGCCTCTCCTAAAGTCAAGTCACGGCTCTGAAAGCGCTGAGGGTGAGGATAGTTTTGAGGAGGCGAGGTTAACCCACAGTTGTCCAGTTGTACACAAAAAATACTTAATCCCATTTAAATATTTCACTGACCACAGTCCTGATGTTGATGTTGACAATACTGAACATTCATTAGGATATCAATCATATCTGGATACAATATAATATTCTAAAATGTACCTAAAACATGTTGCGCTAGGACGCCTCTCCAAACTGAACAATAAGCAATGAGGAGTTCTGCTAAGGTGCAATATGAATGAAGGGTTTAGCATAGCATAGATAGCACACATGAATTAAGGGAAAACCCGGAGAGCAGGTCAGAATTTTCATGAAACCAAAAACCAAAGAGTGCAACAGGAAATAGCAGATTTATGCACATTAATGAAGCTTCTGAGTCTTAACTGAAGTGATTGGTGACACCTGCCATCACCGGCAGTTTTCATATCGAAGTGGCTGCTTTAAAAAAAAAAAAAACATGTGCAGCACAACAGAAAAAGTAAAGGAAGCCGAGCACACGGTCAACAAGGAAACTCACACGAAGAAAGAATGGTAGAAATGTTCCAATGTTTTCAGCCTGCATGCTTTCACATCGCAGAACAATACTTCAGTGTTTGATGTTTAGAGTTGGTCTATTAAGGGTCAGAAATGCTGTTCTTGAGAATTTTACGGAGAATTTGGGTGACTTCAGGCATCCGTACTTGCTGGAACTTTTCAATGACATCAAGACTGTTATTGAAAAAAAATGTCACATAGAGCCTGAGTATTTGTTAAAAGTGGGAAACTCTTGACAGAATGGAATTTTACATACACACACGCACACACAAGCACACACACCTCCCTGAACATGTAGGAGAACCCATAGTGCTCTTTTTTCGACTTATATGTTTTGGCTAATTTGAGGAAAATAAATAAGAACTATTAAAAAAAGCTACGCATTGCATACATTTGCATATTACAAAACGTGTATGCCTACACCAAGCCCTTTTCTTTCTTCTTTTTTGGCTTTTAAAGAATTTTTGCACCACCAAATTCAAGCTACCACTTTAACATAGAAATGAAAAAAGAAAAAAAAAGCATGGACGTGTTTGTCCATTCTGGGCTACCATAGCAACATGGCGTAGCAACACGGCGGGCTCCATGGAAGATTGCCTACTGCCTGTATAGATATGATGGGCTAATTTAAAATAACAAATTCTCAGTTTCAGGTTATTATAAACTAATGAAAACACATGATGTCCGACAGCTCTGCCAACAGATTGCTCTAAATCCTGCACATCGGTCCTTTAGAGGCCTCAAGTACATGTTCTGATATCCACCTCAGGTCCGGATCACTATAAGAGATCGTTGGAATGTTTAGTTTCCTTTTGATTTGTTTACAGTTTTGCAAATCACGTAAAATATGATGCAAACTACAACAGCAAAAGGGATGCAAGTAAGACACAACACACACACACACACACCTCTTTTTTCACCTTTACATGAAGTCAGCAGAAAGCAAAAAAAAAAAAAAAACTTAAAACAAAAAAACCTCATTCTACACAAACATTTTACACAATCAACCATGCAAACACAAAAAGGCTCACTGATAAATATCCTCGCTCTTTTCTGGGTCACTGTGCAATGAAACAAATGGCTGCATGTGCTGTTTTTCGAATGTTATTTTGAGAGTTGGATTGCTTTGTTCCTGAATAAAATTAAGTCTCTATTCAAATAGCGCAACGCAGCTGACGATTAGGCCCTCTGGAACATGAACCGGCGAGAAGCAGCATCGGCAATGAAATCATTTTTACAACTATTAAACTTGGAGATGACATGGTCACTAAATATTGACATGAATTTGATCATTTGAAGGAAACTGACATCGGCAGTTAAGCTTTTATTGCGCCTGATATTTAAAGCATATTTTAAAGCGCTGCTTACACAGATCTTGATGTACATGCGCGTGTGTGGATGCACATTTGTGAGAATACATAGAGGAGGATCATGTTTACAGGCCAGATGTGTGTGTGTGCGTGTGTGTGTGTGTGTGTGAGAGAGAGAAAGAGAGAGCCGGAGTGAAATGTGGTGCGGAAGCTGACAGGAACACCGGGTGAAGACAACCAGGGAACTGTGATTATTCCAGAAGGTTCTCCGACAATAAGAAGTCAGAGCAGATGCTGGAGATGACAGCGCGGTCCGGGAGCGCCGTGACAGACTTCAGCGCGCGTCAGGACCCAGCTGCGGCTCACCGCAACCGACAAGCTGTGCCGCCCTGCGCCGCGATCGGCGCCGATCACGGGGCAGGGCCGTCACGCGGAGCCGACGCGGCGCCCCGCACGCGCACGGAAGCGCGCTCGTGTTTTCGCGTTTCTCCAAATCATAAAGAATACATCAGGACTGAATAGGAAATCTGGAACAAACTTGATGTAAGAAAACTTCTCGTTGACAGGGCAGCGCATGTTTTAAAGACGAAATATCAAAATGAGTTAAAAATGAATGCATGTGATATTAAGAGGGGGGGTTCGAGCGTGATCTGTCATCCTCCGGTGAGGTTATACTACTCTCTAGTGGGCTTCTGGAACTACTGCAGGAATAAACAAGGGGCAGGCGCCGTCTGACAGTGGCGCCATTACCTATTTCCCAAATTAATTCTCCTTGCGTGTCTCAAATTGCAATTTCTATCCAGCGGCTCTGATGCTTCACGATCCTGCTCGATGAAGAGAGAAGAAGCCCCGTCCCACATGCTGTTACCAACGACTGGATTCTCTTGCCTTCCTCCAGGAGTCCAGAGGCATTTAATGTCTAACATAAAGTTCCACAGCAGACTTTGGAGCGCTTCTCTCGTCTACGTCTGCTGGGTTTGTGGGGGGGCAAAAATAAATAAATAAATAAATAAAAATAAAACCCGGGAGGAAGCGGGTTCATTCAGCACCAGGCTGCTCGGCCCATTATCATGTCCTAATAGCTTGCTCAATGGCGCAGGTTGTTCCGCGGGTTCACTGGTCAACCAAGACACACGCCATTAGCCCGAGCAAACGTTGCTTTGCTATGCTACACAAAGCATACCTTATTTGTATCACATTAGCTCTTTGATGTGGCATAGCATATTACACCAACAGCTGCAATTTATCAAACAATTTTGGCACCGATTTGCTTCGCTGGCGGCACCCACGGCGGCGGCGGCGGCGGTGGCAATCTTCACCTCTTTTCTCTTTTCCTCCATGAGAAGCTTGAGCGGCAAATAAATTAAACATGTGTCATTGAGCATGTTAAATGGCTTGCAACACATAATCATCTAAATAATTATGAGGCTGCCATTAAAGTGAGCTAGATGGATGGCGCATGAGGCGTTATGGAAAAACTGGAGGTAATGGCGCAGGATCTGATATGGCAGAGAGGGGGTGGGGGGGACCTGTGCGGGGGGAGGGCGGGTGGGGCGCCGGGGAAATGTCGGTTTTTCCGTCGCGATTCCTCCCGTCAGTCTTTTCTTCTCGCCGTTAAAATCTTCGACTCAAACTGCTGAGGGACAATGGGGTGATTAGCTCAATCAGGAAATGCAGCGAGGGATTGTGGGTAGGCTGCGCCACCGCTCGCAGCCGTCTCTTTGTCCTCCCACATTTCATTAATCAGCAACCTGAGGCCCCCTGAAATCAGTTCAGCAGATTGGCAGCTCGCTCGTTTGTTCCCGCGTGGCAATCAGAGTGGGAAGGAAATCAGTTCACAACCTTTCCGCTGTTACCTGACATTATAAACCATCTCTTTGTATTTTTTTTGTTACGTCGCCCCTCACTTTTTTTTTTTTTGTTCTTCCTCTTCTTCGCGCTGTTTAGGCGCTGGAAACACAATGTCCCCCTATCCCAAATGTGACCTCTATTAACACCGAGGCATTTCTTTTTTCTTTTTTTTTTCCGCGCGCGCGTCTGGAGGTAACAATACTCTCCATTTAACCTGCCTATTACAAAAAGAAATAAGACATCAGTAATGTGCATTCTTAATAATCAGCGTGGTTAAATACGCACGGCGCCCGCATTTAAAATCAGCTGTAAAACGTCCGCCGTCGAGCATCCTAAAAGTGCAGCGTTTTAATGAGCCTCATGTATCAGCTTAAATGACGCATCACGTCACCGGACACGCATGACGGGCACAATAATATTCCGCTCGTGGTGGATATTGTTCACGGCTCTCCGGCTTTTCACACGCCATTATCTCCCAATGTCTGAGCAGCGCGCTCCTCACATGATCCCACTCCGGTGAGGAGGAGAGAAATTAAATAAACTAAGTTAGTTAAACTGCACTCTCTAAATGAAGAAGATGAGGGGGCACGGAGAGGCTGTGTCCTTTCGCTTCTGATCATAAAGGTTGCTGAAAGTCACCGAAACTTGGACCAAAGCAAATGAGAGCAAATGTTACGGAAATACCTGCAGCTGTTTAATGGAACAATCATTTCGCTTTTATTGGCAGTATCATTATTTTAGGCCGCAAATTGGATCATATGGTGTATCGCTTAAATATGTATCAGATATGCGCATGAAGGGAAAAGATGAGAGGTGACAAAATATGAGTCAAAGAGGACCCAGAAATTAGAACACGCATTAATATTACGGCTAACAAGACGAGGAAATAGGAAAATGACACAGACAGTGTGGATATGGCAGGGACACAAGTTATGATATAATTATTCACGTTGTAAAAGCATAATTAACATTGGCGAATTGTGTTTTATAGCACTTATTAATGTGGTGCAGATGGGAAGGGAAGGAAAACATGAGGCTTTAAGCCAAATGGGGTTTTTCTCTGGGGGTGGGGGGAGGGGGGGGCAATTAGGATCAATCAGATGGTCAGAATGTTCGGCAACAAACCACTTTCATATCACAAAAATCACACACTGTTAGGGAGCTGCGCAGATGTACTTTGATTAACACAAAGACCTAGCAACTTCATTGTGCTCTTTATACACAGACAATACAGTGCTATCCAGTCCTCTCTAAAAATATCACACCCTGTTATAAATCAGAATTTCTCATTAAGTGCAGTTTGATGTTGGAGTCTGGCGTTCATGTCTGTAGCCTGCAGGCTAATTGGTAAATGTGTATTGCATTATAAATTACAACTGACAATGTGATGAAGTTGTACATCTCCTTTATTTACACCCTGATTCCAGTGCATTTTCTTCCTTCACGGGTCCTTTTATGCACAAGTTATTCACATTATTTGATGGCGTGCTGTCATCTAAATTTGCTGGTCTTTTATTGTGCATTATCGCAACAGTTTCACATGTTTATAATGCAACATGTTTCTTCGGAGACCGCTGATGCATAAAAGCAACGTTTGCTGCAAAATAGATTGGTTCATTGCTAATTCAAGTATTTAAAATGTTTGCGTTGTAGACTAAAAAAAAAAAATAAATAAAAAATCCCCCACCAAAAAAAAAAGCAAAAAGAAAAAGAAATTCCATTGCTTGTCGCTAACTTGCTCTGTGCAGTGATGCTGCTGTGAGGCGGCTGTTATTTCCTGGGATGGATAAAGATTGAGCTCTTTCCCTTTGGGTCATAACATCTGCTAAAACCTTATCCCGACATAAAGGGCCAATCTGAATGACAACCTGCAGCCAATAAACAAACAATCAATGTGAACCTATTGCACCGCCCCGATCAAATTGGGACATGATTTCCCCTGGGAAACAGGAAGCAACTGAGCAAATGCAATAAAAGACGAGGTTTGTGGCGCAAAATTACGAGCAGGAAATGTAATCTGACAGAGCGAGGTTCCACTTCAGGGACAAACAGCCGCCGGGATCTGACACGGTGTCATGGGTGACCTCTGTGGCGACAGGGACAGCCGCAGTGAGCGCCACATGTTTCATTAATGCCAATGCATATTAGGATTACATGCTACATTGGCATCTAAATACTGGACGTAACAGTCGCAGACTTTGTCATATTACAGAAAAGAAAACAATATTCCTTTGCCACAGCAATTCAGTCTTGTTAGATAGATGCAGGCGTTTATGGGGTCTTCAACGAACTTTTGCACGCTGAGCAAAATTTTAAATCGGCAGTTATGGCCAAATGACCTGCAAATCAGCTGGCCTTTGTGTTTGGTGTCTGTTAGCACGCCAACATGCTAAACTAAGGTACCATACCTGCTAGCAATCAGCATTTTGGCTTTATTGTTAGCTTTCGGACACTAACAGTCGCTTTTGCATCAACTGTAACTAAGAACGCTACCATGGCATTGAATCAGGGGTGAATGAAGTTAAACTACATGGATTTGATGGGCCCACACCAGACCTGGTAAAGTGTATTGTGTCCTTGTTTCAAAAATCTAAAACATGAGATGAATTAATTACATGACGACAATCATCTTCACGCTCTGGCTCATTTCCATTACAGGTAGACAGTATCCACCAATCAAGCACAACATTAAAATCCACTGCATGTTTATCATAGACTAGATTTAGTCGGCCTGGCCTCAATGCACAGTCTGGGTTCTGGAACCAAACTCCTTCTGAGGGGTTGGACCCTCTTGCTGGAGTTCCAGGTGAGAGGGTAAGGGCAGGTGTGGGTTTGTTCTTAGTCCCCCGGCTCTCGCCTTGTGCTTTGGAGTGCTTATTCACTGAATGGCAGTTCAGATTACCGACCCTTTTTGGATGACTGGGACAAGTACCGGAAGGTGCCCCTACCGGGGACTCCATTGTCTTACTGGGAAACTTCAACACTCACGAGGAAGGTGTGATTAGGAGGAACTTGATCTGAGCTTGAGTGGGATTCAGTTATTGGACTTGTGTTCTAGTCACTGTCTGTTCATAACTAACACCATGTTTGAACATAGGGATCCCCACAAGTGCACTCGGCACCAGGACTCCTTCGGTCGTGGGTTGAGCATCGACTTTGTAGTTGTATCAGCCGATCTGTGGCCATATGTTCTGGACACTCGGGTGAAGAGAGGGGGAAGAGCTGTTAACTGATCATGTTTGGATCAGATGGCTGGGTAAGATGCCAGACAGACCTGGGGGTAGTCGTGGTTGCAGTCCCAGAACCTGCTAGTTGGACACCGGAAGTGAGGGATGCTGTCATGCTGACCATGGCAGACGATTTGGTAAAGCACCCCACAACTAAGGAGGAGGAAGCAGCACCCCACCCACAGTTTACAGTTGGGATGGAGGGCTGTTGACGTCAACTGGGGACGTCCTTGGGCGGTGGAAGGAATATTTTGAGGATCTCCTCAATCCTACCAGCATGTACTCCATGGAGGAGGAAGAGTCTGGGGAATAGGGGGTAGACTCTCCAATCATTGGGGCTGAGGTCGCTGACATGGTTAAACAACTCCTTGGCAGCAACGTCCCGGCTGCGGATGAGATCCTTCCTTAAAGGAGTTCCTTAAAGCTCTGGATGTTGTAGGACTGCCTTGACTGACACACCTCTGCAACACTGCATGGACATCGGGGGCGGTGCCTTTGAGGTGGCAGACAGGGGTGGTAGTTTCCATCTTCAAGAAGGGGGACTACATGGTGTGTTCCAACTAGAGAGGGATCACATTCCTCAGCCTCCCTGGTAAGGTACTGGAGGGTACTGGAGAAGAGCGTCCGCAAGATTGTCGAACCTCCAACATAGAAGGAGCAATGTGGTGTTGGTCCTGTTTGTGGAACAGTGGACAAGCTCTACATTCTGTGTAGTTGCTGGAGGGGTCATGGGAGTTTGCCCAACCGGTCCACATGCGCTTTGTGGATCTGGAGAAGGCTCATGACCGTGTCCCTCGAGGCATCTGCCGGGGGGTCCTCAGGGAGTATGAAGTGGAGGGCTTGTCGCTACTAGCCATAAAGTGCCTGTATTGTTGTAGTCAGAGCTTGATTCTCTCGTTCTCGTTCTCGGTTGGGTTTGGACTCCGACAGGGGTGCCCGTTCTCACTGGTTCTGTTCATAACTTTTGTGGACGGAATTTCTAGGCGCAGCCGAAGCCGTATTTAAATAATGTTAAAATACATGGATTTGATAGACACAGCATACTCTACACTGTGAGGTCTGGTTTAGTTCCCCTGTTTGAGAAAGCTGAAACTGGTTTTAATTTGAAATTAGTTGTTTTTTTTGTCGATGACACTGTAGGCTGGGTGGTGATGGATCAGGGGTCGAATGCTGCTCATGTGTACTGTGAACTGTTGAGCACCGAAAACACTCACATCCACTACTCACTATAGTGAATCCTCCACCTCCTCCACCAAGCACGTGTAGTGATACATGGACATCTTCATCCCACTTCCCATTCTGGGTGAAGCAATAATTCCCTTTTTCATGAACAAACTCATTGTTGTAGGATAAATATCAGCCGGGAAACATATTAGCAATCTGTACAAGTAATATTTAGAATCTGTTTGAGGTCTATAAATTCAAAACTCATTAGCTGTCACACGCCTGAGAACACACATTTGTGTAAATACTCTCCGAAAATGATGTTTCACTGAGGAATGTCTGGTTTATTTTTCTGTGGAATGGCTCCCTTCAGAAATTACGCTAATGCTCAATGCACTGTATCGCCGGCAACATTACCATCTAATCTAGTAGGTAATAAAAACTCTTCATTTCTTACAATGACAACTTTCCATTATAATACAGATTAAACAGGTTTTTGAGCAGTGGTTCAAAATAATGAACTGAATGTGCAGATGAAAAATGTGTACGTGAGAAATAGTGGGCACTATTGCATAAATGATAGTAATTTGTGAAAGATAGTGAATAAATGACGGCAAGGAACATCATTTTAAAGTCAAATTGCATTTTTTGATACCACGGAAAACAGGAGGGAAAAAAAAAATCATGTGATGTAATTAACTTATTTTTATAGCTCTCAGTCTCAAGACTGAGAGAGGCATGTGAGGTCTGACTTTGTAAAAGCTGCTTTTCATGGAGCGTCACACCTCAGGAGCTTCACTGTACCTGCAGGCCACCACCGCTTAAAATTCAGATATTACATTTTGTACTTTTGCTTCTGATTGTCTCTCAACACACCACTGAATCCTGCCACCGCTGAACCCATACATGGAGGACAATCATCTTCACGCTCTGGGTCATTTCCATTATAGGCACACTGCATATACACCAATCAAGCACAAAATTAAAAACCGCTGCATGTTTACGATAGAATATAATGTGACAGCCCTGCAATAAATTCTCCCTTCAGGTGAAGTGTTATGTGGAATTTTAATTGGATTCTTTTTCGAGAGGTGTTGACATTTTTGAATGATTGTTATTGGGACTGTAATTTCGGATGCTGTTGAACTGTGCTGGGTTATACTCAGGGGTGTCCTTAATATTTTGGCCACCCTAAGGTATACGAGTGGGTATAACCCAGTACAGTTCAGTTTGGTTATCCCACTCGTATACCTTAGACGTGTCCCTAATATTTTGGTCACCCTGAGTGTCTAATATTTTGGTTATCTCACTTATATGCATTCGCATTACCAAAATATTAGGGACACCTCTCAGTATAACCCAGTGCAGTTCAGTTTGGTTATCCCACTCATATGCCTTAGACGTGTCCCTAATATTTTGGTCACCCTGAGTGTCTAATATTTTGGTTATCTCACTTATATGCATTCACATGACCAAAATATTAGGGACACCTCTCATTATAACCCAGTTACAGTTCAAGCGTCACACATTACAGTCCCAGGAACAATCATTAAATATGACAACACCTCACATTCAATAAAAAAAAAATCAACATAAAATTGTTGCATTACATTCTGTGTTAAACATGCAGTAGTTTGAATGTGCTTGATTGGCGTACAAGTATATACGATAGGAAGAGTCAGAAGTCTTGGAATTTAAGTCAAAGCTCTACTTGCTGGTGAGCTGCAGGCGGTGATGGGACCTCGCGTATTTAAAAGAGCTGTCTGACACAGGAACCTATCAATTAACTGAATTGTGTAATGCTATTATCGTGCAATAGCTGCTTTTGCGAGAAACAAACTCCGATTAATCAATTCGAACCTGAAAATCAGTGATAAAACAACATTCTACCGATGCTGTATTTGTCACATGGATTCGTCTTCTGTCAGCAGCTCCCTGCACGTGCCGTGGCAAATGACAGCATTTGACAGGAACATAGTTTTTAGGTTATGCGAAGCAAAAAGCCGAGGGCAAAATTTGATGAATACGGATAAGATACAGCTGAAAGGGCTCTGCTTGGGATTCCAGCTGGCAGCATCATTTCTGCATTTTCCAGCAGGGCCGGCTTCTCGGGGACCCCATGGAGTGGAACCATGATTGCTGTAAACGCCTTAGGGGAAGCAGGATTGCTAATGTAACAGAAGCAATTCCCTGTCCCATAAGTAGGATGTAAAA
>CAAKHG010038024.1:18406-35650 GCA_901007715.1 Dactylopterus volitans
TTATATAAAGAAAAAAAAAAAAAAAAAAAAAAAAAAAAAGGCTGTCAGTTGGAGCACGAAAGATGCTGACTCAGCTTCAGATGAGAGTCTGGGCTGCATGTGCTTGTCATGTGAGCGTGACACCACAAGATGGGGACAGTGTGCAAAATCGAATTTTAAAACTTTGTTTCACATTAGTAGGGAGGCTTTTCTCTTCTTTTCTTTTCTTTTCTTTTCTTTTTTATTGTTTGTTTTAAAGCAAATCTACTCACTCTGACATTGAGTGAGGTGAGCCCTAAGAGCACAGCTGATCTTGTCATGAATCAAGAATCAAAGATGGCTCCGGACATATTGGCCTCTGGAAAACAAACAGGCAAACGAAACAGATGTCAACCCCTGGATGTGATCAAACTGGAAGACACACATATTTTAAATTTTAAACTGAAAAGGTGCAAACTTTTTACGAGATTTTTATGATGATGTTATGAGAAATTACTAACAGAATGTAGAATTGAGTGTACTAGATTGTCTGTAAGTAGACTGCAACAAAAGTCCAGTTGCACAGTTACTGCTAATAATAATAATGATCATCATCATCAATACTACTACTACTACTACTACTACTACTACTACTAATAATAATAGTAATAATAGGTATCATCATAATCTAAAATCACAAATTATATTAATACTGACCCTTTCTTATGGAGGCCCATCCATGACATTCCATCCATATTTTGCATCTCGTAATTCGACTTTTTTTGGACTGGTGGAAATGGGCTTCTATACTTTCTAAATGAGCTTCCAGGACAGAAACTGTGTGGTAGAACTGAAAAATTGAGAATTTTTTTTTTTTTTTTACCTTGTTCATACTACAGGGGTGTTACATTGTTGCGCTTAAACTTTCAGTCGTTTCACGAATGCTTGAAAAAAACAACAAAGAAAAGAAAGAAGTATTTCATCTCCGTAGTTACGGTATGATTAAGTCGCTCTGGTCGTCCACGGGCTACGTGACAGAAGACGCGAGTTATTTACCCCTCCACTGCATCCGCGCACATCTCACGCGTACTGCCCTCCCCCGACTGCGATTGGTTCAGACATAACCGCGGAGCCCCGTGGGCCGAGATCCGATTGGCCCGCGCCGACGCCAGTCACTCTCCGCCGCGCAGCCTACGCAGACCGACGGATAGATGCGGAACACGGGGAAGGAGCTCTAGCGGGCACTCATAGGTAGAGAGGGTACGACCATTGCCCTTCATCCTCTTGCCACCGTTCTGCGCTGACGCCGGCCTTCGTTACCACCCCGTCGCTTGGACCGGAACACGCGGAGACGCTGTGGAAAATGGCGCAGCCGGACGGGAAGAAAGTGTTCTTTGAGAACCTGACGGGGACGGGGAAAGCCATCGCCGTGCTGACGAGCGGCGGGGATGCTCAAGGTAAACTGTCCGGTGACACTTTCGCATACACAGGGGAGGGATGGCATCGGTGTTTGACAGGCCCCGGGATAGAGGGGGCACACTGGCACACACACACGCTGACACACACACATACACACACGCCCCCGGCTGCGTGATGCTTCGATGTTGCGCAGAAGCCACACGACAGGAAGGTTACGCTCGATTCATCGGGCAGCCCGCCGGCTAGCATGCTAACTAGACACATCCGGCTAACCGGCTAGCAGCATCACCCGCTGCCATTTATTTATTTTTTTTGTTTGTTTATTTTATTTTTTTTTATATATATATATCTGCTTTAGTTCCGTCGCGACGCTGAAGTGCAGCAGCTTCCGGCCGTCAAGGTCGAGCCGCGACGTGTTTTGACGCTGCCGGGACAAACGTCGCTAACACACACACACACACACACGCACACACCAATTCACCCCACTCGTGAGCGAACGCTGAGCAAACTGCGTGTTTTAGACCCGCAGCCACGCAGGTCCCGGCTGCTGCATTGCGGGTGGACGCGTGTTCGTTCGTCTGCCGAGAAACGGACGCCGACGCGGGGTTGTGGAGAGTGGTTAGTGGTGGGTTTGGGGGGGGTCGCGGAGACCCGCAAAACGGCCCACTCGGCGTTTGAAGTGGTCGTGACGTGACGACCCGCAGGTCGGCGGGCCCCGTTGCGTTGCCCGTTTGCGGGGGATGCCCGCATCCTGCGTACGTGCGGAGCTGCAGACATCCCGGCCGCGTCATCGAGGAAACGCGCGCTCACGGGCTCGTCGTTCCCGAGCGCGCCCGGCGTGGGACGCGATTACGCTCCAGTAACAGCGCGCGGTGGCCCGAAGATGATATTGACTTTCCGTCTCCGGAATGGAAAGCATAGAAAAAAGATTTTAGGGCAGAAGCTTGAAAGTTATAATAAAGGTTGCCACAAACTATTTTAGTTAGTCTCTGCCATTTTTTTCCTAAGAATAAAGTGAGTTCAGTCGGCCCAGAGCTCTTTTCGCTAGTCCAAGCAAGAGAAGCAGAGGTGTAAACATTATCATTAATGATGGCTGCATTCCATTAATGGTCCCAGTGAGTGTGCAGGTCGCAGCTCAGTGAAACTGGACGCAGCCGTGGTTAATAATGTCCATGAGTCTGCCTGTCCTCTTCCAACTTTGACACGTATGAAAGATGGAAGACGGCGCCACGGCTTCCGCTCATGAAGTTTATCGAAGCGAGGCGCTGGACCGGCGCTTGCGTCACCGAGCGCTTCCTGCTCCTATTGCTCAATAAACACTCCATTTTTAAGTGACTTTGTGAAAATATGTTTCAAATTGGTTACCCGGTACCTGCTTCGACAAACCAGGGGTCATTTCGGAGCGCTCCTCGGGCTGCCCCGGCTTGGACTGTCTGCTGCTTATGACAAGAGCATCTGGCCAGTGAACATGTGTAAATAGCAGACCCATCTTAGTCTAAAATAGCTACATTGCATGATTTGATCTGCACCACAATGCCCAGCATTTTGTTTGGAAATCAATACGTGGCTGCACTTCCCTTTTAACAAGAAGAAGAAGGAGAAGCAGCAGCGGCGGCGGCGTCTCTGCCAAGTTCAAGCTCTCAGCTGCTCAGGAGGGGTGGTTTGAGTGGTTTGGAGGAGAATTCACCGCTGGCGCACCAGCACACATGCACATGCAGGGTCTAAGCCTTTAGTCGGCCCCCCGGGGGGACTTTAGCCAATGAGGAACGGGCATGCATGACAGGAGCTTGGCGTCGGCGTCGGAGGGCATTGTGTGGCCTTGGCTTTGTCCTGCCGCTCAGTCTGCAGGAGAATTTGTCAGTCATGCAGAACGAGAAGGCCAAACGTAACGGTTATCTGCCACGATAAAGACATCTCGTCTTTGGTAATCCCTCAGCTCTGCCTCTTGATTCAGTTGTCCCTCTTTTATCCCCGAACGTGAAAAAAATCACTCTTATTTGTTTGGACGTAGTTATGTAATGGAGCAGTAAGCCACATGCCGCTGCACAGTGTTGTGGGTAGCCCTCTCTTAGTGGTTTATGGGGGCTTCTCTGTCTTACTGACTTAACTTAAAGTTCACCGGGACTCTCTCGATTCCTTTCATTGCCGTCTCCTCGACTGCCCCGACGGCCTCCCCGTTGCTTAGTAACCGCAATCTATGGCTGCCAGTGGACGTGTGGCGTGTTTGCCAATTTGTGTGGAGAAAGAAAGATTCCGTCCTTTCTTCTGCTGTGTATCGCTCCCTCACTCAGCCAATTTCCCGTCTGTCTGCTGTGGGGAAGAACAGTCCTTTATGTTCACTGTCAGTGTTTAACCAACCCGCCATTGACATTCGAGTCACAGAGCAGCGTTGCATTGGTTAATGAGTTCACTTGAACCGACCACGGAGTCACTGAGAAGCCGTGAGGAGGAGCAGGGGAACCTTTTGAACCGAAGCGGTTGCCTGCCATGTTGAGAGAAGTACTGGCCCAAGACAAACATAAGCTGTTTCAACACAAGTCAGCCCACACTTACGCATAAGCACACACACACACACTCAAATCCACATTTTCCCACATACTACGTAAAGATAAATCCCCCGAGAGAGGACATTTATGGGGTGCACTCTTGTGACAAAGATAAACAGACAGTTGCAGCAGTGGAGTCAGATGTGTTCTTCCTCTCTGCAGCTTAGATATTTACCCTGCCCATCATAGAATTTGTCATAATAATAATAATAAATAATCTTTGTTGTGTTCTCAGGGATGAATGCTGCCGTCCGTGCTGTTGTACGAATGGGGTTATATGTAGGAGCAAAAGTGTATTTCATTCATGAGGTGAGTCACGCCGTCAGCCTCTCCGTGTTTGCCCGACTGTTGGGCCAAAAAAAATTACTCATCCAGCAATGGAGCTACAACAAGGCCTTGATTAAATGTTTAGATAAATTTTCCGACAAGCGAATAATCGAGAAATCATTTTACATAGTCGAAAAAAAGAAAAAAACAGCCTCTTAAATGAATTTTCTTCAGTTTCAACATCTGACTATGATTTAGCCTGTGTTATTTATCTTCAAACATATGCGTCTTGAGACAATTCAGCCAGTGACGTCGTCTCTCAACTTCTATTCTTGCTATCCGGTTTGCAAATTGGACTGTGCATATAAGGGGAAGTATGAATATATGAGGAAGTCTTGCTTGATATCTGTTAGCTACCTTGGAATTCTGGGAATTTTGGCCTCTGCCCCAGACGCTATTCAAGATGGGTACTGAGATTGGACAGAACAAAGCAAGGCATCTAAAGTTTGGGGCTTATGGATCAAACAACCTACACATTGATCAAAAAAGTGATCAAAAGATTAAAAGCCCTCATTTGTAATTTACTGAATGTGCTGACTATCGTGGTCCTTAAGTCAGAAACCACCCCAGCCACCAAATCATGCATAACCAATAGAGATGCTCCATCAGTGTCATTACACGTAATGATCTTTTAAAGTCAATCTATTTTTGTTAATGACATCACAGATCACATTAAGTATGACCATATTCGACAGTGCTATCCTAAAGCTCTGCCGTCATTTGCGATCACTCATGTTTTATTAATGGCGCGGCAATCGTGACCTCACATAAAGATGACATGCGGTTCCAGCGCTGGACTCTCAGTGGTCTGAGAACATCCCTGATTACATGTCCTCCAAGCAGCATATTCAAAGTGAAATGAATATGAGAGATGTCAGAGGTTTCTGCAGCGGGAAATTAATGTCAGCATTAAACTCGGTGACTCTGCTGTTTATTGTATGGCAGCAGATGTTAGAGGCGTGGGGGTTGGGGGGGGGGCTTATGTTCCTCTCGCTCATCCTGTGTTCCCAGCACATCTGTGCATGTTATGATGGTCCTCCACACTCAGTGCTGTTACATCACTGACTCGAGGCTTTAGCAGATGCCTCGTCTAACTCTCTCCTCCCACTCAGGTGCTCAGTTTTCAGGGTGTGTGAGCTCCTGCAGGGCACCAATAGGAGTGGGCCAACTGAGAAACATCCATACTGAATTCTTGAGATTTACAGTTACACCTTTATAATGTTCTGAGGTACTGGTTAGCTTAATATACACCCATCAGCCATAACAATGTGACCAGTGCATGTTTACCATAGAATATGATGCAGCAGCCCTGCAATGCATTTTTTCCCTTCAGGAAGAGTTTTATGTTGAATTTTTTTTTTTATTGAATCTGTTTTAGATGATTAATGATTGTTGACTGATGATTAATGATTGTTAATGAGACTAATTTGGCACTCTAATTCCTTTCACAGAAATGCAACCTTCCATCAGTTTAGTAATGAATCTTGTTTTTTTTTTAAGCTCTCTGTTCTTTAAGTTATACTTACTTTGTCTTTTTGTCTTTCCTAATATTGATTTGTACAGCTTTTTTTTATGAGCTTTAAACATAATTTGTGCAGCACTGTAATCAACTAATTCTTGAATTTCAACAATTTTAACTGAAGGAATAATGAACTTGTTGAATCTCTATGTTGTTTTCTGCTGATTATTCTTATGGTTCTTTTTTGTAAAATGAAAATTGAGTATATGTTTCACAACCATTTCAACACAGGAGGTCAGATATGGAAGAATAATGGCGTTATATTTATTGTACAACGCTCTATTATCTAATGAATCCTTTACTTTGTGTAGCAGAGCAATTGTTTGATATTTTGAATTCCTTATAAGTTATATGTGATTTCCAACTCAAATTCTCACCCGGAATGACATCCAAAAACTTCATTTCTCTTACTCTATTAATTTCCATACCATCTGTACTTGAAGCATCAGTGCCTTTCCCTCTGTTACAAATATCAAAGTTTTTTTCCCCCAAGATTCAGCGATAATTTGTTTACGTCAAACCATGATTTCATTCTTTCAAATTCTTTTTTTAACCACATTCAACACCTGCGTTATTTCTTCCCCAGACTATAATAAAGTAGTATCGTCCTCAAACAGAACAGATTTGAACAGTTTGGATACATTATTTTGTAGATTAATGATTTTGTTAAACAGTTGTAGTCCGAGGAGCTGCTCCACACTTTATATGATATAATTCAGATTTTACATTGTTTATCTGCACAAACTGCTTTGTTTTCCAAGTAGCTAGAAACCGATTGATCTGCCACCCCTCTGATACCATATTTACTCACTTTGTTAAGAAGTATGGAGGTCAACAAAAATACTCGCGTTTTTTTCATACTTAAAAAACAATGTCTCCTGTCGATTGCCGTGGGTATTTCCTCAGTTAGCCGTTAGTGCCATTGATGTGGAGTGATTTGTTCGAAATCCACACTGACCATTGCTTAATATATCGTATCTGTCAATGGATTTATCTAACCTGGTTACAAGTAATTTCTCCAATATTTTTGAAAATTGTGGAAGCAAGGATACTGGTCTGTAGTTGGAGACAACATGTGTCTACCTCCATTTTTATAAAGTGGAATTACTTTGGCATGTCTGGGACGCTTTAGTATTTGTGCGCTAAGAAGCTTTTCCTGTGTGTTATTTTTAAATCAGGGCTATCAGGGTATGGTGGACGGTGGGGAGAACATAAAGGAAGCCACGTGGGAAAGCGTGTCCAGCATGCTACAAGTGGTGAGTAATTACAGCGGAAGTGGTTGCTCTAATGTTCTGTGGATTTCTGTGTGAGGGTTCGGCACCAATACAAGAGAGCACAATGACTTTCATAGCACTGAAACATATTACCCCATATTGAATGGACCCGCAGCTGCCAAGGTTAGCATTAGGTAACAAAGAGCAGTCTGTGAGAGAAGGAACATGCAAGTCATGTGGCTGAAAGATAAGGCCGATTTTGGTCCGAGAGGTCAGTCCGACACCCTGTTAGTCTCGTGTTTTCTGCAGTTTCTTTTGTCAAAAGGTTCCTGAAGCAAGACACTGAACCCTATCCCGCGGCAAGCGCTCACGATTTGTTTATTGAAAAGCAACCAGGCGACTCTTTAAGTCGAAGGACAAAGCGTATGAAAACCGAGGCGATTGACCTTGCTCTCACCAGGGCGGGACAGTTATCGGCAGCGCCCGTTGCAAAGAGTTTCGCACCCACGAGGGGCGCCTGAAGGCCGCCCTGAACCTGGTGCAGCGGGGCATCACCAACCTGTGCGTGATCGGTGGAGATGGCAGCCTGACGGGGGCCAACCTCTTCAGGACGGAATGGAGCGGGCTGTTGAAAGAACTGGAGGAAAAAGGTACTTGGGTGGGGGGGGATTAACCTCAATTTGATGCTTTGTTTATTTCTTAATTTAAGTTTAAAACCGCAGCACTTGATGTTATTGCAGTGATATAGCAGCAGATGTGTTTGTATTTGTTGATGTATATGAACCCAGAGCTAGCAGACTTGCGGGAACTACCCATTAAATTCTTTCGGGTAAAGTGAAGTTCACCACTTTAGTAAGCGAAAGACTTTTCACGTGGTAAGATTTAATGTGTTTTTCCAAAGTCGCAAAAGGTGACAGATTAAAGCTTTATGAAGTCTCAACAATGGAAGTGATGAACGAAGTCACATAGTAGCACCAGAAAAAAAAAAAAAAAAATCTGAAGGGAGCATGTCATGTCAGTAAGTGATGTCCCGTTTGCTAAAGAAAGTGTTGATGGTTTCGCTGAGCTCAGCCGTTTCCATGGCTTAAAGCTGTGCAGCTCGCCTTGCTGTGTTATGGCAACAAGCTGCCAGTGGGGCCTGTCTGGAAGCACTGTACAATTACAGAGTCGTCACCGGTTTGACCCACATCTCTTGGTCCTTTCAGGCTCAATCGAAGCCGAGTCCGTTCAGAAGTATTCGGTCCTTCATATCGTGGGCATGGTCGGCTCCATCGACAACGACTTCTGCGGAACTGACATGACCATCGGCACCGACTCTGCGCTGCACAGAATCATTGAGGTGGTGGACGCCATTATGACAACTGCACAGAGGTGAGGAAGCCGGGAGCTGAAGGATGGCTCAGGCCAAAGTCCATTCTAAGTTGTAAGCTTTTACTGGGAACCCTGGTTTTTCTAGCATGGCAGGACAAACAAATGTGAAAAAAAAAAAATCTTAAAGATTACGCAGTCTTGAACGTGGTATGTCTTAAGAGAAAATAACATTTGGATAAATTGTGGTGTTTATTGAGTGCAACGTGGCTCGATAAATAGAAATGCCGATTACTGGGGTAATGCCATTTCTGCTGAACAGTGATAAAGCACATTGCCATTTTGAGGCTAATTTGAGCTTAAACCTCTGTTCTCGAGTATATCACCTGAGCGCTGCATTATTAAAATGAGCTCCTTATCTTCCAGTCACCAGAGGACATTTGTGTTAGAGGTCATGGGCCGACACTGTGGGTAAGATTTGATAATGCATTTGGTAAACGCAACGGCATATTCACAGAGATAATTTCAAATGGCAGACAAACCGCTATCGCCTCTGTTTACACACACAGTGTTCTCTCTGTGTGTGTTATCCCAGCTACCTGGCCCTGGTTAGCGCCCTGGCTTGTGGAGCAGACTGGGTGTTGATTCCTGAGATGCCCCCCGAGGACGGCTGGGAGGATAAGATGTGTCAAAAGCTGTCTGCGGTAACACGACCTTTTTGCGTCCTCGACGGCGAACCCGGTGAACCCTATCGCATGGATTGTCTTTCTCAGTCATATTGTTGTTATTACGCTTCAGTGCGGAGAAAGTTGTGAAGAAGAAACAGTAGTTTGTCTCACTTGTTTTTAATGTGTCACTGTGTTTGTATTCTACTCTGGAAAAAAACGCTATTCTTCTATGCTCCAGACCCGTTCTAGGGGCACAAGGCTGAACATAATCATAGTTGCGGAGGGAGCCATTGACAGGCACGGGAAGCCTATAACCTCTAGTTTTGTGAAGGATGTGAGTACCTGAGTGCACAGAAAGGGGAAGCCAGAAGCATGGAGACCTGACGGTGGGAACCAGTCACCCGAGCCACAATTACAACCCTAGATGTTCTTTGCAGTACGTTTGCCAGGATAATTGGCGTCAGTGTATTTCACAGGATCTTAAAGGGGATAAATGCAAACAAAAGGCTTTTCAATCTTGCCAGTGCTGAGCGAGGGCGCTATCAAATGCCAAATGGTTAAATTGTTTACTGAACATTTATTGATGGCAAAGGTTTGTTTTGGCAGTGAAAGGTGCAGAGTGTTTTATTATTGCATGGCAGCATTATTAGAATGATTTGTGGAATCGTGTTTTTGATGGAATCATGCGTTCCGATGGCGGGTCAACACAACAGCTCGCGAGTTTAGTTCACATCCGACGCAGAAGTTCTCTCTGCTCTTGGGACAGCAACTTTTTTTTCAGGATTAAGTGCTCAGGTAGATGATTTCTCATCCCGTCTGCTCGTAGCCCAGTCAAAGTGGCCTCAGCAAAGACCGTGGCCTGCAAGTCACAGGGTACGGATGGAAGCGTTTTCATCCAAGTGTAGCTAGCGTGAGCGTAGCCGGCGACAGCAACAAATTGTTTCCACAATTTAGATATAAAAGCACAGACCATAGTTTATTTTTTTAATCTCTCAGATAACACCAAACTACTTAGTGTACTTGACTCGCCATCAGGAGGGCTCCCTCCTGTTTACTTCCTGCATCCACTCATGTCGTCTCCCAGGAGACATCGTAGCGAGCTTTAGTTTCCCTCCTCAGCCTGCAGTGACAAAAACAAGCTCTTTTAGCGGACGCACTTTCACAGCATACAGTTGCCCAATTGGATTACGCTACAATCCGCAGTCCAGTTATAGCATTCTCGCTCAGTGTTGGATGGATTCCAAAACCTGTCACTATCACTCTTTTTGACCCAGACACACAGGAAAATGTAGTCAAACAATCATGCCGTCTGCACGATGCCGCTGGCAAGCGATAAGTTAGGCAGGATGTTGCTGTTTGCCCAGCGCAAACGCGCGCTGTGATGGCATGTCCTTAAAGGAGGAGTCCTCGCTGGGCTCTCGTTGGCTGCGGTCACCGTCCGGCCCCTCCGTGCTTCTGAAAGCCCACGTCACAGCCACCGTCTCAGTTTTTCTGTCATGCTGTTTCTCCACCACCCCTCCTTGTAGAACCGAGCAGGGATGAAAAGGCTGAATATCATAATTGTAGCCGAAGGGGCGATTGATCAAAACAACAAGCCCATTACCACTGACTATATTAAGGATGTAAGTACAGTGCGGCAAGTTTCACCGTTTGAACCCCATCTCCAACCTCTACCACTGTACTGCTGCCCTGGTGTGGCTTTGACTCTGTTGCTGTGTTTCTGGAATGCTCTATCAGACACCCTAGTTGGTAAGGCCGCTTTCACCAAAAATACTACCACCACCACCACCACTACTGCATTGAGACCACACACCCTCACTAAACCTCCCATGAGACATTTGCTAAACCAAATGTCACTTGTACAACAACAACAACAACAACAAAAAAAACCTCGCTCACAATGTTACTGAATATGTTTTGTGTTTGAACAGTAAAACTTGCATCTCGGTTTGTTGTGACCCTGCACCTACTGTTGTCCCCGTTAAAAGGCAAACGTGAAGCTTTTTGTTTTCTGGTAAAGTACCCGTTTTATTGAATACCTTTGGGTTTTATTTTTATTTATTTATTTAGTTTTTTTTGTGATGTTGCGTTCAAGGCCCTCCCTCCCCCGCCCCTGCTAACATGACTGAAAAATTAGAATGGCTTGCTTGTGCTTTGCTGTTTCCCCTTCTCTTCAGCTTTTCTACTGTGTTCTGTGCCAATATTTTGTTACGTACTATAATGTCTTTTGAAGTGAGATTGTACTGTTTTGCACCAAGAATCCAGCAGATTAATTGACGGCAGTGTTTCACGTTACGTAAATGACTACATGGTTGCCTGTGTCGTGATATTTGCTCAGACCTTTGCATCTCATCCTCCCTAGCTTGTTGTCAAGTGCTTGGGCTTCGACACGCGGGTGACAATCCTGGGTCATGTGCAGAGAGGAGGGACCCCATCCGCTTTTGACCGCATCCTGGTAGGTCCACACGCTAGGTTAGATAGGACTTTGATTAGAGTTGGGGGTTCTGCTTTTAGAAGCTGTGACTTTTATTTCTTCGCGCCATTTACATGCACGACATTTCACTCTGCAGCATCTCTTGGGGAAAACTCCACACACTAAATAAATGCTGAAAAATGAGTCCTAATATTCACTCCAGCTTTCAGTTCTGTATTGGAGAGGTCCAGTTGTCCGGGACGTTTAATCCCGTGTGTGTCTGTAGAGAAATGGCCCCAGGTTTTAGTCTAAGCACATTAACAGCTCAGCAAGTGAAGCAATGCATCAAAGACGGGTGAGGAGGAAGAACTCTGTGGTCGCCACAAACCACATGCAGAAACAGAAACACACGCCAGTTTACTGAGAGAGTCGAGTTTTGATTCATGTGTGAAAAGAAATCACAATAGTTGTGTGTTTTTAAAGAAAATCGGAGAGAAGAGAGAAAGATGATTGTGATAGCGTTGATTATGTTACAGTATGTGTGTGTGTGTGTGCGTGCGCGCATGTGTGTTCCTACAGGCAAGTCGTATGGGTGTGGAGGCCGTTCTCGCCCTGCTCGAGACCACAGCCAACACGCCAGCCTGTGTGGTCTCTCTGTGCGGTAACCAATCGGTGCGCCTGCCCCTGATGGAGTGTGTGCAGATGGTAGGTGCCAGTCAGGAAACTGGTACACACCGCCCCGCATGGCCACACAAATACCTCTCTGTCCCTCTGTCACACACACACACACGTTTACAAATGCAGGTGCAAAGAAACCTGCAAAGTGCATGCAAACACTCAGAAGTGACTCTGCGAGATTCAGAGAGGCAGAGTCGATGCGAGCGGGTTTGAGGAGCTTAAGTAACGATGACAAACAGCACAGCTCATTGGGCTTGGAGTGGCACTAATGTCCACAAGAGAGTTGTATTGTTTGGGAGGCAATCGTGTCTGGTTAGTGATTATCCAAAGCATTTGGCAGCATTGGCAAAGTCTGCCTGCAGGATGGAGATGTAACAGCAGCTCATTTCCATAGCAACGCACAAAGAAGCTTTGTTGTGGCTTACTGCTGATTGGAGATTTGCAGGACTCTGTTGTCTAATATTGTCAAAATTCTCTCAAATTCAACTCAGAAACCAGTGCAACATCACTATAATGAATAGCCTAAAGCTGGCACTGGCCTGATGTATGACTCCTTCACCACTGGCGCTCCATTTGAAAGCAGTCGGTGCTGTTAACCTGTTTACTGAGGTTAAGTTGTTGATATGTTTCTGCAATACAAGCAAAACAAGCAGAATAGAAATGAAATACACAGGTGATCGTGTGATGAAACTTTACTTTTGTTGTTAACGGCCCTAACCCTCATAGTACAAATGGCTATGGGTAATTATTGCCACCAATTCTGAATTAAAAGACAGAAAATGCAATGCAATGTTACAAAGCAGCCAAGAAAGCGTCAGACTCAATGTTAATATAACACGGCTTGTTAAGCAGAATTAAAAGTAAGTCTAAGAACATGAAACACAAACCATCTTTGATAATATCACACATCCTGCACATGAGCCAGCCACTATTAATTGTCTCTTACATGAACAAATATGAGCAGCGACTGCTTACTTCCCTTATGCGTGCCCCTGAGAACGAGGTTGCCTCAGTGCGCCATTTGCACATTTTGGGGAACCAGCGATGACCCAGGCACACTGTAGGCTGCCCTCTCTATGCCTGACTGGGGAACTTGGTACAATCACACTATGCAGATATTTCTTACAAATTCAGTAAAGTGGTTCTGCCTTCCAGAAAATAACCGCGATCCTGTCTCCCTCAGACCCAGGAGGTGCAGAAGGCCATGGATGAGAAGAGGTTCGAGGACGCCGTCAAGCTGCGGGGCAGGTATGACTGATCACCGCGAGCTCGGTGTAGCACATTGTGGAGAAATGGAGTAGGGAAAGTGGATCACAGCGCTTCTTTGTTGTTGACTGTGGGGCACAGGTAGAAATCGTGCTGAATAGCAAAGTTTGAAAACAATGTCCTGTATATCATTTCGGAATCCTGGTGCCATTTGATTCCAAAATAGCCCTCAGTTTTTTTTTTTTCCTCTAATTTCCATGTTCTCGCTGCTGAAAACGTGCTCTGCTTTATTGCAGGAGTTTTGAAAACAACTTGAAGACATACAAACTGCTTGCTCATCGTAAACCAGAGTCTGAACTGCCAACTGTGAGTCACCCCTTTCTCCGCCCTCCCAAATCCTGATCCATTCCTGTGGGATGTAAACAGTTTGAGAGCTTTGTGACCACACTCATCCAAAAACACACACACACACGTTTACACACAGCATTAGGTGCTGGCAGTCTCAGGTAGGACTTGAATTAGTCTCCCAAAGCCGCTGAGATGTTTAATAATTCATCACACTGTCTGCAGGATCTGCCTACAAATACTGACTCCGCCACTGCAGTCGTGATGCACCGTGCAACTGCGCTTGTCAGATGTGTTCTAGTCCAAAACAAGACTCGCAGATATGTTGTTTCTTATTGTAAAGTGAAAAAAAATCAGCAGTTCATAATCAACAGTTTAAGCCGCCTGGCATCATGAGCGCAATTATTGTGAAGCCCGACGTTACAGACACTGACGGGCATCGTGCGAGACCCAGCTGGCTCAGTGTCGGCTCCCCCGCTGAGGGATGACTGGGTCAACCTCCCCGGTGCTGTTGCAGCCCCCCGCTGCGACTCCAAATATGGAAGCCTGGACTGAAAAGCAGCGAGATGAAGCAGCCGCATGGCAGACTCCATGCCGCGGAGCGCGCCTCGGGGTCCGTCTATCCCTACATCTGTGACAGCTACCACTGCAAGCCCAGCGTGTAGCCGAGGGCTGAACATGAAACTAATTGATTAATACCACCCACTGTGATGAAGTGTCGCCCAGCAATTACAAAAGCGCACGCTCAATTTGCTCTTATTAGTCAAGATGCAGTCATCACGCTGGAACGTTTGTGTTCTCGTTTTGCGTCGGTTTTGCCCGCGACGTCATTGAACTGTGCGTTTGGTGCCCTCAGAGCAACTTCAACGTGGCGGTGTTGAATGTGGGTGCACCTTCAGCCGGCATGAATGCTGCTGTCCGCTCAGCTGTCCGAGTCGGCATCTCAGAGGGGCACAAGATGTTCGCCGTCAGTGACGGATTTGAGGGGTTCTCCAAAGGCCAGGTGAGCATTATAACCCTGCTGTCCGCACGCATTTGTCGATTCATTCGGTAAATTTAGAGTAACGCTGATGTAGAATAATGCCTGCGACAAATCCTCCCATCGTGAAGATCATGTTTATCAAATCCTTTTTTAATAGGAGGTGTTAAAATGGTCGTTTTTGAGGTTGTAATTTGGCAGTGGGTTATCCTGAGACATGTTCCTGATATTGCTAATGAGGTGACGTCTTCGCCCGCCTCTTCTTTTACTGTTAGCAGGATGACACAAAAACTACCAGGCGGAATCTCACCAAATGTGTTGGAGGAGTGTAACATTGGCTAAGAAAGAAGCCGTTTAATTTTGGCGTCGATCTGTCACCTAACAAAAAGACCTGCTTTTTTTTTTTTTTTAATTTTACCTCGGCATTGTCAGAGGTTTGCGCTCCTCAAGTGCCCCTTTTTTTCAGCAGGATTATGTGAGAAAATACCACACTGTTTTTCCATGAAACATGGTGGAGGGGTGGAGCTTGCTGCAGGTGTGCCACGCCTCCCGTGACATGACATTCTTGGGCAGACAGGGACATTAAAGTTCAGCCACCCCACGAATGACCATTAAACTAAATCGTTCCTCTCAAACAGATTCAACAAAATCCATGTTGTAACAGACTTTATTAGTTTTATCTAGGTGTGCCTAGATCCCACTACTGTACTGGTGCTACCTAAAGTTAAGAGATGTGGTGTTATAACTGAAGATTGTGAATCATATATAATTATTCATAATGGAAAACTGTTTTGAGCTGTCTACCATTCTCATCAATAATTCATAATTACAATTTGATTAGTTGGATGAGAGTCGGACAGCAAACATTGACTGTAATCTCCCTGAGGGGAGATTAATTAGGTAAACCCAGAGGATAATTTATCCAGATTAATGTAAACCTGTTACCCACGCTGTCTCTCTCTCTCATCCGCCCTGCTCAGCTCACACTGACGCAGTCTTAGAATAGACCAGTAGAGGGCACCATACTGTCACGCACAGATTGCCTGTGGAACGAGCCTCTCCTCATGTACCTTTACCTTTCAACAAAGGCTTAACTGAATGATTAAAGCAGGCAAAATGTATGCTGAAAGTGAAATGACCTCTCTGTTTTGTGACGGGGCTGTAATCTGAGAAATGTTGCTCTCTGTTCCATACCCGGTAAGACTGGTTTCACACACCCCGCCCACGTCCTCCTCTAACCTTTTCCCAGTGAGAAACTTTACTTTCTCCTTACTCCGGGAGGTGACGCATTCAACGGCATAATGAAAAATCTAGCCATTTATCTCCATCAAACCGGCGCCAGCGTCACCGGTTAGTTAAACATCCATTGTGTGAAATCAGGCCGCACCACCTGACCCAGAGAGGATTAAACCCTCGAGAGTAATATCTGTACCTCAGTGCTCTCAGACTAGAGTGAACTGTCATTAATATATTCAGAAATGGAACAGCTTGTCATTTCATTTATTATTTTTTTTTTATACTTTAATAACCCCATAAGGGGAAATGATGTCTATTTGACCCATCCATTAGTGCACACACACCACACGCATAGTTAGTACACTCACTCGAGCAGTGGGCTGCTCTCGTTATAGCCCCCGGGGAGCGTTTGTGGGGTTAGGTGCTTTGCTCAAGAGCACTTCAGCCCACAAAATGTTCCTTGTTGGTACCGGGAAGCGATCTGGACACCTTTCTGTACCAAGCCCACTTCTCAACCTTTAAGCAAGGACTGCCTCAAATCTAGTGGCTAGACATACGTTTCCGACCGCAATAGCCAATAGACTGCGATGGTGAAAGGAAAAAGAAAAAAACAATCCTAAAAAACATCCATTACTTTACGTAAGAATGTGTCAGTGAAGCTCGTTGCTGCTGTTGACTCCCCTCCAGATTAAGGAAATTAAATGGGCTGATGTTGGAGGATGGACGGGACAAGGTGGATCCCTGCTGGGAACTAAAAGGTAAAATCATGATGGTCGTCTCTGAATGAAATATTAAAGTGGCATTAATGTGTCACAAACGGATAAATCATGAATACATCCGTTGGATTGGCGTCGTCTTTTTTCTGCAGTTGTGTATATCATCTTTAAAGACTACAATTAATGATCATCATAGGGACGATAAAGGTGCAGCCGTGGGGCCGTTTTACAGGCCGTGAAACTGCTCAGCCTTTGTAAATATGTGAATCGTGTGGTTTTTATTTGAAATCGTATTGATTTTTTTTTTTTTTTCTCTCCTCAGAACACTTCCTGCAAAGCACACTGACAAAATTGCTGAGCAGATGCGAGCGCACAACATAAACGCTCTGCTGATTATCGGCGGCTTTGAGGTACGTCTCATTTTGAAAGCCGATCTAATCTTCAGAATTAAGCTTCTGCATCATCATCATCATCATCGTTGCTTCTGACCATGTTTGACGCCAGCAGCTCTGATTTTGGAAATTCATTGTAGGAATAGTGAAATGAATGCATATATATATTTTTGGACAAGTATCTGTTGGTGCATTTGTAAAGCGAAGTGTAATGATGATCACTGCCATCAATCTTCTCCCATCTCCTGTGGTTCCTTGCATACTCATGCACAGTATATAAGCTTCAGGCATTTTTCTGTCCAAACTTGTAGCATAAAGTT
>CAAKHG010038024.1:35670-46506 GCA_901007715.1 Dactylopterus volitans
TGGACATACAAGTATCTGTTGGTGCATTTGTAAAGCGAAGTGTAATGATGATCACTTCCATCAATCTTCTCCCATCTCCTGTGGTTCCTTGCATACTCATGCACAGTATATAAGCTTCAGGCATTTTTCTGTCCAAACTTGTAGCATAAAGTTGGTTCATCTTTTGGCCTTTGAATTTACTTGTAAACCGAATGAGTGCGCTTTTTCATGCAAGGCTAATTATTTCAATGAACCAACATTGTTTAGAAATTGTGTTTTTTTTGTCAGTAGCAAAACAGAAAACACCCGCTTTTCTCAACCATTTCACGCAATCCTGTATAGATGCTCACCAGCTTTTATTTTCCTTTGATAGTGTGCAAGTAAATTTAGTTTCTTGTGTTTGAGGATGGTGTGTGTGTGTGTGTGTGTGTGTGTGTGTGTGTGTGGAGTGGTACCTGTCTGTTTCGATGCTGTCCGCTGTGATAGACGTGGCTCCTCCCCTTGGCTCCATGCACTTTTTTTCCTCTTTGCCTCCCGTGCGGCAAGTAGCACCTCTCCGCCACACTAACCTGCCCAAGCACCCACCCCGCGGACACTAAAGCCCTCGGCTCTGCCCTGCAGGCCTTCCTGTCACTGCTGGAGTTGTTAACGGCGCGCGGGAAATATGACGAGTTCTGTGTGCCCATGGTCATGGTCCCAGCCACTGTCTCCAACAATGTGCCAGGCTCAGACCTCAGCATTGGCGCTGACACAGCTCTGAACGCCATCACTACTGTAAGTGATGGGGCTGGCAACCAGAATAGTTGATCCCGACAAATGTTAAACACACACACTCGCATGCACGCAAACACCAACCAGTCATGTTTGAAGAAGGGAGAAATCGCTCACTCTGATCAGTTCACCAGCCTTTCAGTGGAACATTGGGAATGAAATCCTCCGAAAACAGCATCTGTCTGCCACATCTGGGAGGAGAAAGCTTCAAAAGAGCGCGAGACATCCAGCCAGACTGCCAAACTTGAGCCGCGTCTGTGCTGGCCGTAGCGCGAGGCTGGTGACGGTCAAACTAAAAGTTACCGAGTAGCGCCACTCCCTTCCCCTGCCAGGTAAGTAAGCGAGCGACAACATGGAGGCATGCTGCAAGACGCTCAAGCGCCGCGACCGCCATGTTTGCTCTGCCTGCCCCTCTCTCTCTCTCCCTCTCGTCTGCATCACTTGTGCGTCACCACCATCGAGATGAGTGGCTAAAAGCTAGCAGGTTTGATTGTTGGCTCACAGCGCAAACCGGGAGTATGGCACGGATTATACAGCATGTTTTCCTATAACAGCGCGCTGATTTTAAAGTGTGAAATGTCTTTAAGACCAGAATTTGCAGTTAAAGCTAGTACTTTTTTTTAAAAAAGTGCAAACATTACATGAGCCTGAAACTTGGCTTAGCCACCATCTTCTTCATCGGCCATCCTCTTCCTCCTGTGTACGCAGAGTCGACCGGTGCTTTGCCTGCATGAATATAACCTCCGACAGCAGATACATGTTTGGTGTCATCGAGCTGCTGCCCCCCTCCTCCGTTTTCTCGACCCACCTCCGTCTTCATCCGTCTCGTCTCCTCTCTTTTTCGGCGCGCCATCATTTCCCCCCCACCTGTGGTCGCTCTGGTCTGCTGCCCCTTACCTTCTGTCCATTCCCTGCACTCTCTCCTCCACCTCTTCACTTCCACTCCTCCTTTCTGCCAAAGGGAAGCCATAGCTGCTATCACACGGAAAGAGCCGGAATGGCAGGAAACGCTCTCTTTAAGTGGCTGACCCTCCGTGGCTCTAACGCCCTGTCGTATGCTGCCGCTTCAGGCGCTAGAGAGTCTGCTGCAGCTGTATGAGGCACGCGCTACCTATGAGGAGTTTTGCATCCCGATGTGTATGCTGCCCGCCACCATAAGTAACAATGTGCCGGGCACAGATCTAAGTATCGGGGCAGACACGGCCCTCAATGCCATCGTGGAGGTAAGGCAGATGAACCGCCGCGGGCACAAGCTCTAACCACCCGAATGCAAAGAGAATAAGAATTGCAACTATCAGTGTATCCAGTGCTAATACTCAACACGCTGCCGGGTTTGAAAAGCTGATCGTCAGTAAAGCGTCCCAATAACAGCCTCTGACTATGTTTTTAACAGCCTAACTTTACATTTAACCCCAACATGGACAGTCTGTAAACTGAGCGAGGGGCATTCCAATGAGTTTACACACAACATACTATTCAACCTGTTAAAAAAAAAAAAAAAAAAAAAAAAAGATGTTACTTTGGCTTAGTTTCTTAGTTAACATTTTACAGAGCAAATAGGTGGAAAATCTCAGGGTTCCCAAAAGCCCAAGATGACATTCTCAAATGTCTTTTCCACCGCCTAAGTTTTTCATTCAATTCATTCAAATACTCATGTGAAGTAATTATTTTTGATTTCTTCCTCACTAAAGATTCTTCATTCACACCGATTAATCAGTTGCCATATTAGTTGGCACTTAATTAAATTGTTGACCAATAATAGCTTCATCTATTGATTGTTACAGCTCTATATTGTCAAAAGTAAAAGGTCTGGGAGACAAGAGCGCATTTACCCAACAGGAATGCATCATGGGAAATGTCAGATTTTGGGAGTATTACTCATTCTAGTGAATCTGTCTTTGTTCAGTCTCTTGAGTTAGTAAACATGAACATTAACTCGCTGGAATGCCCCTTTCAACCTTTGCTACAGCACCTGTAGACATTTTACTGACGTCAAAGTCACCTGACAGTAAACTGACTATCAGCGCTGGAGATGATAAAAGCCGTTTCCCTAGACCAGGCGTAGCACATTTAAACTGTGACGGCGTTCTGAAGTTGTGTCATTTGACGTTGTCTCTCTCATCTCATGCAGGACTCCAGTCCTAACTGGTGAAAGCCAGCATTTCAGTCTGAAATCTGCATGAGTTGATTGTTTCAATGTCGCGAGCCGACTCGCGTGCAGTTTGAGAAAACAAGCATGTCGGCCTTGAAGGAATGTTACATATGGCATGTTACTTAAATGTCCAACTGAAACTCCAATCCCTGCTATCACCGCTCCGGTATATCTGGTAATATCTGCTCTTTGTAGATGGTGAACCGCTTTAAAAACATTAAATCGTAAAGAAATACTGACAGCAGCTACGACAACATCCCACGTTAGTTGTTTTTTTTTTTTTTTTCTGTCAAAAGTCTGCTGCGTATTTAACTCACAAACGCCAACACACACACACGCGCGCTTCCCTGCAACGTTGCTCGTTTAACCAGCCACCAGACAAACTCAGCCGGGAGAAACGTGCCGCTAACGTACGTTTGCGGGCTTGATCGCAAAGCAACTCCACGTAAACTCGACCCCTGGATGTAACTGTTCAACGCTGGTGTGTCAGAATCCCCGCCGGTGACGCCGTTTCTCCCTGGCATGCGGCGAGTAGCTGCTGGCCCGTAATGATTAGCTCACTTTGAGACGGTCGCAGCAATTTTAGCTGCAGTTAATTATTATTCTTCACAGCATATTTGAAAAACAGGAATTATTGAAGGAGATTTCAGTTGGACTTAAGCATACCTGACCTCTGCGACATAAGACATATATGACGCCATGACATTCAACCGGTAACAGCTGTGTACAAAGAATAATGACCTAACGTGCACTAACATTGTGAGCTTGTACGCATGTGCTAGACCTGCGACCGCATCAAGCAGTCGGCCAGCGGGACAAAGAGACGCGTGTTCATCATTGAGACCATGGGGGGCTACTGCGGCTACCTGGCCAGCGTGGGAGGCCTGGCGGCCGGCGCTGATGCCGCCTACATCTACGAGGAGCCATTCGACATCAGAGACCTGCAGGTGCCGTGTCGTCTATTTCCCCCTCTGCCTTGTCTTCTGTAACTCTTGCTTCTTCCACTAGAGGGCACTCGAGCTGAATTGAAAGGCAGCGGCAGGTACGGTGCTCGCCGCAGCCTCGCTCACGTGTCCCGTTTGGTCCCGCAGGCCAACGTCGAGCACTTGACGGAGAAGATGAAGACGAGCATCCAGAGAGGACTGGTGCTCCGGTATGAAAATGACCGCTTAAATCATCCCGCCCATTCTCAACATGCAACAGCAGAAAATGACTTGAGTCGTAAATTGAAAAGCCGGCATGCCGCCGCAGACATCTGCATCCCCAGCAGCGCGCGCCACTTGACTTTTAAGCCGCCGCTCATCCTGCCATAAACAAAATCCGACGCCATTAGCTCAGCCGCCATTGTTCATTTTGATGTCACCTCGACATGAACCCAGTCCCGGGAAGACGCCGCGCGTAAACTCAGTCGGACCCACTGCTCTGCCTCTCTGCATGTGTGCAGGAACGAGAACTGTAACGACAACTACACCACGGACTTCATCTACCAGCTGTACACTGAGGAAGGAAAGGGGGTGTTTGACTGCAGGAAGAATGTGCTGGGACACATGCAGCAGGTAGACGACGCTTTCCTGCAGCTACATAACCAGCTACCAGGGAAGAATTCACAGTTTTCTATATGTGTGTTCGGGAATTACAGTTTTGTAAGTACTTACATCCAATCTACATGGAAGGGCTTTGTTGTGTTGTGTGTGTGTCTTGAGATTAGCGCAGATAAAACTGGATCAAACAGACCTTTGATGATCCCCGAGGGGAAGCTTGTTTGCCTCCGCTGCAAGTAATGGAATACAGCAAATAAAATAATAATGTAGGTGCGAGGATATTAAGGAGTTTTTAAACAGAGCGCAGCAAAGAGCTAACAAAATGTGTTTAAATATAGAAAAGAGACACAGAAGTGTGGCGGCTGTCTGATGCATGTTTAGCTACTGTTGTTCCGCGTTTCTGTGCCATGTTGAGACAAGGGAAGATGGTGAGGAAAAGACTCAGACAATATGATGCTAATAAAGAAGGAAAATGCAGAAAATGATGCAAGCAATGCTATAAGAAGGGCAAAAACATACAGAGACACACGCAAGACACCAACGGGACGAGATGCCGTGTTTAATACCGGGATAAAGACGAGGGTTTGTGATGTGTCATCCACATGCTGTCACCTCGTTCCTTTGAAAGGGAGGCGCTCCATCTCCGTTTGACCGCAACTTTGGGACCAAGATCTCTGCCAAGGCGATGCAGTGGGTGTCCAAAAAGCTGCTGGAGACGTTCAGACAAGGTAAGGCATCATTTTCTGGTTCCATATTCGTGACGTGACCCGTGGTAGTCGATCCTCCCTCCCCACTGAGGCGTGGCATTTACCCAGATCTGTCATGGAGTCAATCTGTCTGGCATTTTGATGCATTTTTATCCTCTCGGAGGAAATTATTTATCGATCATTTAGATCCATCTGTGCAACTGGTAAATGAGAAATTTCCTTCAACTTACTTAGTGTCTTCGAAGCACTTTCTCAGTCGACGCCACGGCGCGAGCGATGTGTGACACGTCTGAGCGATACTTGTCCTCAAACAACGCTGCATGTCAAACTTAAAAGTACCTCTTTGTTTTTGTTTTTTTTATATGTCTATTTCCTATTCATGTGGATGACATAAGATGAAGGTAAATCTATTTTTGTTTTCACACTGGCTCCATGACCATCTACATCTCTACACGTAGCTCCATGTCCCTGCCTGTCGTTTCCGCTGTCCTGCCATTTCATAATAGGACCGCATAGTCCGGTTAGACACTTAGAAGCCGCTGGCTCTTACTTTTGCCCTCAGCGTATGAAGGAGATGCACCGATCGATTGGTTTCTAGCACCTGATCAGTCCCATGTCTACACTCACCGACCACTTTATTAGGTACACCTGTTCAGCGGCTCGTTCGCGTGAACATGTCATGGTTCTTGGTGCCAGACGGGCTGGTCTGAATATTTCAACAACTGCTGATCTACTGGGGTTTTCACACACAACCATTTCTAGGTTTTATAGAGGATGGTCCCAAAGAGAGGAGATATCCAGTCATGGCCAGTTCTCTGTGGGAAAATGCCAGAGGTCAGAGGAGAATGGCCAGACTGGTTCGAGCTGATAGAGAGACGACAGTCACTCGAATAACCGAGCCTCTTTGACCACACAACACGTCCAGCCATGAAGCAGATGGGCTACAGCAGCAGAGGACCTTTTATTAGGTGCCTTGCTAGCTAATAAAGTGGTCGGAGAGAGTATAACTGATTCTGTGCTGTTCATATTTATATGCACATTAACACAGACAGCCACACCCCCTGGCGTCTGTATATCATCTATATATAGTAGATCTGTTGCACCTATTTTCTTTCATGAAAGAAAATCTGAAGATAAAGGGGGGATCTACCTAAAGGCATCTTCTTTTCGTGGTTTTTATTTGTTTAAAATAAACCTTTTATTCTTAGATTCCTTTGGTTGAGTTGGAGACATGAAATCTGAATCACTTCCATTAAAAGGAGAGTGACTTCATAAATAGAGAGGTGGTTTGTGCATGGTGCCTGTTACACTTCTCAGAAAGAAAGATAATCAGAATTGGCTGGTCAGATGCTGCAAGAAAATAATACAGAGAAAATTGGAGTCGGTGCATCTCTGCTAAGCGCCACGTTTCCCCACTTCCCAAGTCAGCTGAGATTGTTGGATCTGAAATGTGAGAGCACGATCAGTCAAGGTCTTTGCTCCGCATTTCCTCCGCGATTACGTTGCTTCAGTAACTTTTCCTTCATGACTATTTTTATATAGTCCCCCTCCTTGTATTTCATTCAGAGTCTCTCCTTTCACCCTCCTCGTCCTGCTGTAAAGCCATACAACACCATTTCACTTCCCGTCATTAAGGATGCCACCTGCTCAAAGAGTCATTACCATGCTACGCCACCCTCCCAGCCCGCCGCCAAGCGTCTGTTCTACGCTGCTGTGTGTTTGCGAGCAGCAGTGATTCCAGTGTGAGCGAGCGCGTCTCCCACGCCTGCAGCCCTGACTGCTCTGCTGCCTCCCCGCAGGCAGAGTGTTTGCGAACTCCGAGGACTCGTGCTGTTTGCTGGGGATGCGCCGCCGAGCTCTGGTCTTCCAGCCCGTCGTCACGCTCAAGGAGGAGACCGACTTTGTGTACGTGTCACACGCTAACATTATTCAACAGGATTTGATTGGGTGAAGACAAGAGGTAGATGAGATTTTTGCTTACGTTTATTGTTTTGTAAATGTTTCCAGCTAGTTTCCATGTACTGGTGGGTTGTAGGTATCAGTAGCTTTGCACTGAGGAACATGGAATAATGGAGTTTTTCTGCCAACCAACTGGTTTCTGAAGGTCCTTTTAATTTTACTCATAAAAAAGCCCTTAGAATATTAAATTGTCTTAAGCTGAGGTTTGATGGATCTTCAAATACCTCTTAGTCATGTTGACAGGAGAGCTTCTCTACTCTGCTGATGGCAGAAGAAGAGGAACCATAGCCAGCATGCATTGCAATGTCAGAATCTTTGGTGTCATTAAGCATGCGGCCACGCCAGTACCCTGCTAGCTATCATGCTAGTTGTGGTGGTATTGCACGTGCAGAGTTGGAGGCACTTCCCCTTAAATAGAAAATTATTTTTTTTTAAATTATTTTTTTTATTTAAAGCGAGAGAAGCACTTCCCTCTGCTAGCAAAGATGTTTACCTCTTATGTTTGGCACCCAAAGCCAACAGGGTGCACACGGTACTGCAGGAAGGTTTAAGGCAGGTGTGAAAAAAACGCTTTCACAAATAGAAGTGTCAGTTGTTTATTTTTATCAAGTAACAAAATTCAAAGTGAACGAACATGATGTTTGTTGTAATTGGTTAATCATACACCCGACTATAATCTTAGCAAATCCCTGACTTTATGCGGGACCTTATGCAGCTGTATGATGCAGATGGTTTAAGGTTGGCCGCACCAAATATTGATTTGATTTAGATTTCCCTTCTCTTCATTCACTTTGCATTACGTAAGTTGATAAAAAAAAAAAAATAAACAATTAAAATGTATAATTTTGAGAGCATTCTTGCCCTGCAGCCTTTTTTCCACAGCTGCCTGAACCGTCTGCACAGCGCTGAACATCATTTTCGGTGTGTGTGTCCACCCGATCAAAGCCATGCGTATGGTGAATCCTGCTAAACGTCAATGCTCTCGTTATTATACAGCCTTTAAATATCCAAACCTTCATTACACACATTAATTCAAGCACTAAAAGTTAACTAGGTAGTGATTCTCTAGAGAATTAAATGGTGAACACATTCTTCTGTGATGCAAAGCTAATTATTTTTGGGTTCCGAGGTTTGATCAGATTTTTTTCACAAACCACATTTGCGCACTTTGACCATTAAAAGTAACGTTCGAGGCCTCCTGCCTCATGATCCACGACACCACGCGTTGCCCACATGGGAAGTCAGCTTCCCCTCGCTCACTAGGAAAAGCATCATCCGCGCATTCATGTGACCATCGCGAATGAGCATGACACCGCTCGCTTGTGACTCGCGTGGACGAGGAACGCCATGCTGCCGCAATGTTGAGACTTCCCCCCCGTCTGCCCTCAGTCACAGGATCCCCAAGGAGCAGTGGTGGCTGAAGCTGCGCCCCCTGATGAAGATCCTCGCCAAGTACAAGACCAGCTACGACGTGTCGGACGCGGGCCAGCTGGAGCACGTCATACGCAACCGGCCAAGAGAGTCGGACGCCTTCGCGCCCATGTGAAGGCCTCCGCCGCATGGCTGCCTGCGGAGTCCGGCCTGCGTGTCGGACTGAAAGTGTGTGAGGTGTCAGTTCAGTTTTACAAGAGCTCCCGGTAACAAAACGAGCAGCCGCCCGCGTAGCCGCGCTCTCACTTCCTGTCTTTGTCGCCACCTTCCATGTCACTCCGCTCCGTTTTGTCTCGACAAACCCATATACCGTAATCCTAGTCTGCAGTGTTCCTAATATCGATCGCGCACACGCACGCACACACTCATAAGCACACACACACACACAGCTGTGCTGCCATGCGTCCTGGATGTTTAGTGTCATGGTTGTTGATGAATTGCACTTTCTGTGTCTCCAGTTGCTCTGAAGAACAGTCACTGTAAAAAACCAGCGTGATGTACAGTACAGGTGCAATACAGTTGTACTGCTGCTGTGCTTACGACGAGACTAATATTTATCTTTTTAACATTGTTTATTTTTGCCTGTAACCATGGATATATTATTAACTGTAGGCACTGATGTACCGAGTCTGTCACAATGCACCGACAAGTTAGTATGTGTATGATACGAAGGTTTCCCACTGAATAAAAATCAGACTTGAGAGTGAACCTGCTGATCAGTGTCACGGGAATCTGTTTATCTCATCTAGTTTTACATTCTCATAAGGTCTAAATTTAGGATTAAGAATTCTTATTTACAGGGTTGAAAACCATCAGCGTTTTTTGAATCTGTTGTTTCCACCAGCTACCCAAGTAAATCAAAGAATTTTTGACATTAGAAATGAATTAATCCCCTCGTGCATTTGTTGCCTCTTGACGTTAAATTAGTTATCGCATCTAAAAGTTAAAGCTGGTAAAATTAAGTACCTAGGCCAGCCTTATTTTTCAAAATTGCATTTATTGCAAACGTTGGAGCCGTGTAAATGGTGCTCTTATATATTTTTAGAAGCCTGCATGATTCCACTGTGATGATGAACGGGCCAGGTGGATCCAAGGTGCCGGAATCCAGCTGAGCTCCAAACAAAAGCACACAAGTGAGTCTGAGCAGTGACAGGCGGGCGGGAATGACAAACACGAGCAGGGAGGCAAACAGACCCGCGCCGACGTCTGGACTTAAATGCAAGACTGCTAATCACACAACAAGGAGCAGGTGCGGAAACATCAGGGGCGAGCAGCTCGCTGATTGGCCGAGGAGGGTGACGGCACGGGGACGGGGCGGACGAGGTCTGATTAGCAAACGAGACAAAGGTGAGAGCTGAAACTGCAAGGGCAGAAGTACAATGTGAAACAGGCTCAGATTCAAACGAAGAATACAAATGAAAATATAACAGTCCAGACAGGACGTCCGTCTTTTAGACATATTCTACTGTTGTGCATTTGGTGACGCTAAAGAAACATTAACAGCAACCAGCCATAACATTATGACCACCGCAGGTTAATCGTAGAATATATTACAGCCCTGCGATTTTGGTCGTCCGGCTCGTGCGTTCCGGTGCCACAATATTAGGGACACCTCTCAGCATAACCCAGTGCAGTTCAGCGGCATCACAAATTACAGTCCCACTAAATAATTAAAATACGTCAATGTAAACTTTAGCACAGGGCTTTTCTATGCTAAACATGCAGTGGTCATAATACGCTTGATCAATGTACATACCCCCTAAAAAGATATGCAATTCCAGTCAGTAAAATCTATAACTTGCTTCAGTATTGTGCGAAACGGCAGTTTACTCTTTCTGCATAGTAGCATCTGACTGCCACTGGGAGAATCTGAAGGAAGCACCATCCACTCTGCATTTACACGCTTCTTACAAACCCATTCATGTCCAAGACTGACGGCGTGTCCGCGTTCCGGCCGGCAGCCAGCAGATGGCGGCAGAGCCCTGCCACATCCGCGCTGTCCGGGTTCACCGGGTCCATCATGACATGGATTCCCTCCATCAGTTGCTGTCCACTTCTGCTCTTGACAATTCCGGCGAACGGTGGCTTATTACTAAAGCAGATTAACCGTGTGAGGCCTTGTATGTGTGTGTGTGCGCGTGCGCGTGTGTGTGTGTGTGCAGCCACAATTAGAAATTAATCTTATCATTTGAAAGAAAATTTCAATTTCCCAGGGGTGTAATGATTGTGTATACATGTAATTGGGGCTTCGTTTCCCACCTAAACTGGCCTCTCCCCCCCCCCCCCCCCCCCCCCC
>CAAKHG010038027.1:0-13935 GCA_901007715.1 Dactylopterus volitans
CCTCCATGGATGTTTGCTACGTCTGATCTGTGGTGCTGTGCAGCGGTCAGAGCTGACAGAAGCAGCCCTTTAAAGAGGCCAGCGACATCCGCCGGCGTCGGCGCAGCAACTCCGCGTTAAACACGAGACGGTCGCCGTCTCTCGGGCTTCTTCCTCGGCGGACCAAACAGCTTCGCAGTGACACTGGATCTCTGACGCGGCAGCGGTCTAATTTTATCCGCAGCAGATGAGGCGCGGCTCATAAGCAAAGCCCATTTAAAACCACATAATCCGGGGCAGAGTGGACAAAAGGCAGCTGGACCTTCGGCACCGCGGAGACACGCGAGTGACGCCGACATGGGGACTGTGTCAATAAAACACTGGCAGCATTGTCCACAGGGGAGGCAGGAGGGAGGCGGGAGCGGAGGGGCGCACACTCACCATGCTTCAAAAGTAAACAGTCGACAGGGGCACTGAACAGGAAAACAAAAAAAACAACAACAACAAAAAACTATGTGAGTAAGTCGGTCAACATTTGCTTCGATCGAGCGACGGTTCAGTCGATCATTCGATCCACGGAGCTCGTAAAAAAATAAAAAAAAAAAAATCAGAGGGGAAAGTTGGGAAATATAATATATTCCTCTGTGTGCGCGCGTGGACGGCGCCGAGGTTCCCCCGAGTGTCCTCTGTCAAAGTCAGAACGCTCCTTATTGGTCAGTCCGCGTGACGTCATCGCAGGGACGTTTCTGACCCACGTTCACTTGTTTGTTTTACTCTATCTATCTATTTATCTATCCATCTATCTATCTATCTATCTATCTATCTATCTATCTATCTATCTATCTTTTCGTAAAGGTAAAATTGAAAGAAGAGAGAATACACTTGCTTATCCACAAGGAGGCTCACAGGGGGAAATGAATTGTCATGAAGCATGACTGATGATGGGTTTTTTTTAAACCGAAGAATACATCCTTTTATACAAAGAACCACACTTTTTTTGCACATCTTAGTGCATCACTGGCAGTGGTATGAAAAGGCTTTTTAAGGACAAGGGCAGAAGTAAATAGGAGGCCCCTCCTCCAAAAATCCCAAGTGTTTTTTTTCTTCTTCCCAGTGCCTGTGATGCAGGGTTCATTCCTCCCCCATGTGCCCTTACTTAATTCTAAGCAGAATTGTTTTTTGTTTTTTTTCCTTTTCAGATGTTAAGTAGGCCAAAAATATTGCCCACATAACAAAGAAACAACACCGTTTTAGACAACATAATTATATGATTTCAAAAACAGAATGCATCTCATCATCTTGGTCCCACTGTATCAGGGCAGGAGTTCCCAAACTTTTGAGCCTCAGACCCAAAACGGGAGTGTCAGAGAATTGTGACCCCGGCTAGCTTGTTGCAAGTTTAGCAGAATCTTCCAATATCATATTAACAAAAACAGATACCACAGTCAAAGTAGTCCTCATGAATAAATTGCAAACTTAATTTTTGTGGATTTTTTACCTGTTACTTTTATTTCAATGTTGCACTCATTCAACATTAAGCTCATCCACATTTAAAAAAAAAAAACAAAAAACCTTTAAAAACACGTACAGGTAACCTAGGCCATTTATGTTACTACAGAGCAAAAACAGGGAATGATTTTCCACACGCGTAGCACAGATGAGTGTTTGTTCAGCTTTTTTTCAGCTCAAACACAGTCTTCTATGTACACTTCATTTAAATTGAATAGCGTCTATTATATACAACAAGCCAACGTGGGGAAAAACACTCAGTCGCACATACATAAACATATATTCTCGTACATCTGTGGTTCACATGGAGGGTCTCATGTGCATACACACACGCTCTTGTTCGGTCTTGATTGCTCATAAGCAATAATGTCCTCCCACATGGTGAAGCTTCCCCACGCAGAGAATCCCCATGCATCAAAGCCTCTGCTTCCTCCTCATTTCAAAACATTTAGCTCAGCGGCATTCTTTTTTTGTCTGCAAAGCCCTCTGCATATTGTCTTCATAACCAAATAAACACAGCTGCCAATAGCTCTTGGTATGCCACAAGAGAAACACACACACACACATCCCGTATACGGAGAAAACAAAAGCTCACATCCAAAGCAGGCCTCCGATTATAAACCCGGAGCTACCGGATCGCCAGAATCAGCCAGTCACCAGATCGGAGCTGATAGGAAACAGCTTTATGAGGAGGAATAAGTAGATTATAAGAAGCGGTGGTTATGTGAATGAAACTGACAGGAGGGATGACGTCTTTGTGTGTGACGGAGCGCGTCTATGAGCATGCCATCAGCCTCTGCAAGCCTGACAGCCAAATTGCATATGTGGGAGATAAATCTTGTAAACACGACCTTATGAGAAATCGAATGAAGGCTGACTTCAGGGTGTCCTCACAGCCAATCGGGTTCATCGTTTACTTTTCCAATTGTGGTGAAACCTTAGGAGGAGTCTGTCTTTCCTTCCTAAACTTTACATGACATCAGTGGAAGAGGGCAGGGCCAAGGCTGCCTCTCCTCAAGCTACACAGAAAATCACACCATCTGCCTCCCTCTTTCTGTGTATGGACCACCCTCTACTGTTCTCCTACTGAACAGTGTTTGCCAGTGCCATAGCTGCACGCAGGCCTTCATTCTCAATGAGAGCTAAGACAGAGGGAGACTGAGAATGAGGCCAGGAGAATGGAGAGCATGAAACTCACGAAGAAACACAACTGAACCTGACCTGCCTGGCTCCCAACCGCACCTCCTGGACCATTGGCTCAACTAACTGACAGGTAAGGATATTGGTTGTTTGTCAAGAGCGAAATTAATATCACGATATCCTCCTTGGAAAAGTATCACAGTCAACCCTGAAAAGTTACTACTTTCATTTCAAATCTGATAATGTTGTGTAGAAATTTTAATGGTGGACATTCATGGCTCTACATTGTGCGAGAACTGTCACACTCTTGAATTAAAGTAACCATTTGAGCATCTTTTAAGTTATTATGTTCCTTATACATGTAAACCTCTTGATCCTGCACACCATGTAGAAAGTGTCTTCGACATGTTGTCCCCCCCAGCAGATGGTCCTAATCAGAGGCACCATCAGAAAAAGTTGTGGGCTATTGGCAAGGTCCTGAAAATCTGCTGGTAGAGAGTAAAAACAACCAAAAAAAAAGAAGTCAGGCTGGAGAGAGGATTTTCCTACTTTGCAATACTGTCAAAATCAAGTTGAATAATGGCAATGCTGTGTGACATTCCTTGGAGCTTGAATGCACAAAAAAAAAAGCGTTTACCAGTTAGAGCTCAGTGGTGCCACTACCAGTCAGTATCCTCCTGTTCTTCTAGGCTGATAAAATTAGCCGCCGCAAAGTTTGACATGTCTGGTCACAAAGACTGCATTAATATGAATAAGATGGCTGGATCTGGCTGGGGTCTGGCTCTGAGCAAGGAGAGGAGAAAATACCGTTTTAATAAGTCAACAGAAAAAAAATAGCTGCTGCGGCTGACTTGATGAAGACCAGCAGGGTGTGAACGACAAGAGAGAGACCCGGTGGTAGAAACTGCCAATGAGAGTCACAGACCTGGCTGAGGAGCCTCTGTGTAAACACTGTCACTCCTTTCAGGCCAGTGCCTGTGCGATTGATATTGTGGGCTTGGAGACGTGCAGACGGGCCAATTGCTTAGACCGAGCTATTGAGGGGGGATGACCAGTGATCACGGAAAGACAGGAAAAAGTACTCTCTGGGTAATAATAACTGTCTGACGGTGCCAAGATGTTTCTGAGTGCTGACACATGGCCCGTTTTGCTCAAAGTGCAGTTTCCTTTGCCCCTGGATGGTTTATAATCTGTCATACAACAAATTACAGCAAATTGGGTTTCACAGATTTAGACGCTTCGTTTCCGTTGGTAAGTTACTGTGCTTTATGAATAAAGATAAGTGTGATGTTTCCCCTGATGCAAGCACGGTTTTTCCTTTGACACTATAAGGCAAGTTTTATTCTGCCTCAGCAGCAGTCAGAGCTTAGGTAATGCTTTGGGATCCGTCCCATTTACGGTGGTCAACACTCCTCATGTAACGTAAACATCAAGAGGAGGCCACGGAGATGATTCAAAGCCCCTGCTGCTCCCTCTGTCTTCTGCTAAAATCCTCAGTGGATTTCTTTGTTGCGACGAGCCCCACTACAAAGTGGGTCATATGTGCCTGTCATGGGAGATAAATGACAGTTGCTTCACCTCCTCGGCCATATCCACCAGACTGCCTTCTGGTTGGATTTGGCCCGTCTGCCAAAATCGGCCCCAAGTTGGCTTACCACAACAGCCCCACTTCCAGAGCCAAGCCCGGCTTTTGAGTATGGAGGGAGGGATCTTTTACTTAGCATGCATTTTTGAACATCAGCACCACCTCTGCTTCATTCAATGTGCTGTCAAACCCAATAACTTCACAACGCGTGCCGTCCTTCCAAAAATAGCCTCGACAAAGCATTACTCATAAATCAGGGATTCCTGTCCCCTGTTGCTTTTTGAAACACATTTTTTTTATTCGCGAGGCCCCAATGATACCCACCTGCTGCCTTCTGCCGCTGTTACTGATGCAGCTCATCCACCGACATGAGACTCTGGGTGGTTGCTATCCTGTTAGCAATACACTGGATTTCCATTTCAGCCAGCAAACCAGCTCTCCTCACAAGTCAGTGCAGGTACGCTGAAAGGCTATAGGGGAGGTTAATGGAAGGTCTGAGCCAGGGGATCTACAAGAATATGAAAAACAGATCTCAGCACTTGCACACACCCGGACACCTGATACAGATGTGGTAACGGCCTCAGTGAAAGAGAAGCCATGAGGGAATGTATTGAAAATGTGTGTGACAATTTGTGGTGGGTGGGTGGCACTGCTCGTACTCCACCACAAGTGAACTGGAGGACACATCCTGCCAAGAGCACACATCAAATACTATTTGCAGCTGTTCCAGAGTCAACGAGTTTTCACTTTAAATTTCATGATCACTTACTTGATAATTAAGCATGTCTCCGGTGTCCACTGTCAACTGGAGGCCCTCTTGTATGTCAAGACAACAGATATTCTTTGATTATTTAAGATTTGCAGGCACAGTGGTTATACAGGATTATACTGGATTATATGAGAAAAAAAAAAAAACATCTGGTAGGAAATTGGACCGAGTGTGCATGATGAGTGGTGACAAAAAAAGAAGAAGCATTATATAAATTCTTGGAAAAGCATAAAGGTTTTATAAAAATCGTCCCAAAAATATCCTGTTTTTTTTTTTTTTTTGTAAAACTTAAATGAAAAGAAACCAAAACCAACAGTGCTTTAACAAGCTAACTAGAATTGCTTATTCAGCAAGTATAATTAAGGATAATCATAATTGAATCCACACCCAGAGAATGTATAATTTACTCCTATTTGGGCAGTGTTTGCTACAAAGGTAAAAGCTGTTTAATATACAAATATTTCGTTGTGGTTTTAAGATTTATGTCTTCAGCAGCATTGATAAACCCTTTTGACACGTGACATTTTGGTGTTTCACACGCAGGCCAGCAGGTGTAAGTAGCTGCAGTTTTACAACAATGGCTGACCTGGAATTCAGCAGTTACCTAATGTCCCTTGCTACCTGTATGTTTTCTGCAATGACAAGACACATCGTCTACTGTGAAAATGTGTCCCTTGGCTTGGGACTGAGTGCCAAAATTAGCTTAAATTAGCACGTTGCTTGTTTTGGTGCTTTCATGGAATTTATTGACAACGAGAAAAACATAGACTAGTACCTCCATTCTTCACCTCTTTCTTTTTGCTTTATAGCTCTCTAGTGTGTTTGGTAATAAATCAAGAAGGAACCATGGGACCCGGAATATGGAGCCTACTTATTCTCTTTGGTCTGTCCCTTTGGAGCAACAGTGAAGCCCTTGCCAAGAATTCCATCCTCTCTCGGATACGAAGGGCTCCAGAGGGCAATGGAGAAAACAAGAAGTGTTCCTACACTTTCCTGGTCCCTGAGCAGAAGATAACAGGCCCCATCTGTGCAGCCCGAGGTTATTCAACCGACAAGGACCGAGTGACACGCCTGGATGTGGCTGCGGTGCGTGACCTTTTGTCAAAGCAGAGGCGGGAGATGGAGACTCTGAAACTGGTGGTGGATGTGGACGGCAACTTGGTGAATGAGATGAAGCTGTTGAGGAAAGAGAGCAGGAACATGAACTCCAGGGTGACTCAGCTATACATGCAGCTGCTGCACGAAATCATCAGGAAGAGGGACAACTCACTGGAGCTGGCGCAGTTGGAGACACGCATACTTAATGCCACCACTGAGTCACTGCGTCTGGCTTCACGGTACAGGGAACTGGAGGCCAAATTCGCTGCCTTGTCTGCAGTGGTGAACAACCAATCAGTGCTAATCGGAGCACTGGAGGAACGATGTGTACAGGTGCACAGCCACAGGCATGAGCAGCCACCCATGGGACCTCCAATGGTACAAGTGGTGCCAGAAAATATTCCTGTTAATGTGCCGCGTCTCACCAATGAAATCCAGAGGGACAATGCCAGAGGATTCGCCCGTGAGAGGGGCTCTCGCTCTGGGCCGTCACCCACAAGCGGCACGCTGGAAGTCCAGAAACCTCCTCAGACAAACTTTAGTTCCGAAGGTGAGGAAGTACCAACATACTGTATATCCATTATCTACACTTATATGTGCATTCATTAATTATCTCCTTCACTCTAAAAAAATCCCAAACTGTCATGGTAAAATGTAGAGCAGTCACGACTTGCAGGTCAACCATAACAAAATAATATTCTCTGACTTCGAGTACAGCTGCAGGTGGGCCCATGGCCTCTTTTTCAAAGGTTAAAGATTTGCAAATACAGCTGGATTTCTGCTCCCTGCTCAGCAGAGAGAGCACTCGCCAGTATGGAAATAAAAATGTTGTAATGTCTGAACTGAGGCTGGGGACTTAAAGCAAAGCAAAGAAAAGACCTGACCAGTGCAATTTTGCTCATCAACAGACATTCCTGACACATTTAGACTTTAGAGCTCATCCAAGAATAATAAAGTGTGTAGGATTTCAGTGCAGCTGAATAATGATCATTTACAAGACTGTTCCATTGCATTGCAGACAAAACCCAGGCTGGTCTGACAGTCTCCTGCAAACCACAAAATATTAGCACTATGGTATACGTCATAAAGTGAGCAAACTATACCTTTGTCGTAATATATTATTAGTTACGAGGCGGTAACTCGCCCAGTAAACTACTCACTGATGCATGCATTTAATTTAAAAAAAATTGTGTAATACCTCGGTGAAAACCTGATGCCTGCCCCATTTACAGTGGGTTAACAAGATATCTGTTTTGGTCTTTTGGCCACAAATGATGGCAAGTAAAAATTCCCTAGCCTCTATCTCCACCTGCAATGGGGCAACAGTAAACAAGTACAGACCAAGATAAATGTGTTTTCTGTTACTCTGTCTCCTCTGGTGATTGGGGTTTTCTTATATCCTGTGTCAGGCAGTGACTTTGTGTCATCATCATGTAAACTCACCATTCCTGTCTCAGTGGTTTGCACCAACAGTTGCTTTACATGCCCCGTAAATGCATAGTACAATACCTATATATTTTGCCAAAAAAGATAGTTAGCATTTGTAACCAAATGTTATGTCTTAGAGGGGAAAAAAAAAAAAAAACATATGCAGGAACAACTAGCCAGTAAACCACACTGACGACTCTCCAGCTGGGTATAGCAAAGGGCTCTTAAACTAGCTTTATCTAAATCTAATTTGGCATTTTCCCATTTGTTTCAAAATCTAACCAAAAAGGTGGAAAATAGGTTGGCCTGTCAAACGGTTTACAACTGATGTCCAACAGTCACATTTTTTAAGTAGTTGTAGTTAAAAGTTGGTAGAATGTGCCTGTAGCTTAGACATGGAAAATGCCATTTGTTGTGATTCACATTAAAGCACCTATCAGGAAAATAAGAAAGTGGTAATGTGCAATGTGACATTTTAACTACTCATATAGAAACCCATATCCAAAAAAGTTGGGATGTTGCGTGTGTAAAATTTGAAAAGAAACAATGTGATGATTTGCACATTGAGTGTCCATAGTTAATTCAAAATAGCACAAAGACAATATTTTTAATATTGAAACTGGGAAATTTCATTGTTTTTTTGTTTGTTTTTTTAAAATTTGCTCATTTGATGCCAGCAACAGGTTTCAATAAAATGTGGCAGGGAAAAAAAACACCAGAAAAGTTGTAAAATTGCAGAAGGAAACACTGGTGGAACATGTCACTATTGTCTTAACTGGCAGCAGGGTAGCAACATGATTGGTATGCAAAGAGCATCCTGAGAAGCTGAGGAGGAGGAGTTCACTGCTCTGTGGACAAATGCCCTGGCAAGTGATATAACACATTAAGAAATTTGCGCTCAATGTAAAATTACAAAGATAATTTTTTGGGGATTTCATTGTCTATAGTACAAAATATCATTAAAAGATTCAGAGAATCTAAAGAAAAAGATAACAAGGCTGAAATTCAGCGTTGGATGGCAGTGATCTTTGGGCCCTCAGACAGCACTGCATTTAAAACAGACTCAACGCTGTAGTGGACATCAATGTATGGACTCAGGAACATTCTAAAAACTATTGTCACAATTTGTTGCTGTAACCACAATTGCAACTGGAAAATCTGTTGTGCATTGATGAAACTGTATATTACAGGATGCAGAAATGCTGCCATCTTCCCTGGGCTCAGCACACAGTACAAAAGCCTGTGATGGTGTGGAGGTGCATTCATGCACATGGCTATCATGGCACCATTAATACTGAACCATAAACTGAATATAGAAGAAGTGAAACTCGTTACTGGCATCAAAGTCAAAGTGTGCACACAGTTTTAAAAAATAATACATTTTTCAGTTCCAGCATTTAATCTGTTGTCTGTGATTTTTTTGTTTTTCAATCAAACATGGACTTTCAGTGTTTTGCAAATCATCACATTTTGTTTCTATTCACATTTTACACAACCTCCTAACTTAGAAATGGGGTTGTACATCACAATTATTGTCTATGAAATAGACTAATGAAAAATTTGGTGAAGCCTGCTTTCAATTAGGACACTTGCACCAGTTGGCGGGAAATGCAATGAAGTAGGAGAATCACTTCATCCATTTCTATTTTAAAGTCATAAGAGTAAAAAGTATCCCCGATGCATAATCAAGTAAAGTACATTTACAGTATGAAGAAATAAAATGTAAAATAAAGTAAGGAAATATAAAAAGTCTATTTGTTGGGACACTACAGTATCTCAAGTCTGGTGATTTCTATCTCAGCTGATGATGTTCATTCCTTCTGCATACCCTTCAGGTCCGTTCAGAGACTGCTTCGAGGCTCATGAAGCCGGGCACATCACCAGCGGCATGTACCTGATCCGACCAGATGAAGCAGAGAGGCCAGTGCAGGTCTGGTGTGAGCAGGATATGGACAGTGGAGGCTGGACTGTGATCCAGAGCAGGAGAGACGGGTCTGTTAACTTCTTCAGGAACTGGGATAGCTACAAGGTGATGAAAATTATCCTCCCCCGACTGCCTTTTTTCTCTCCTCTTTCCCAGCCTCAGAATATTTTGGCTCATCAAGAGACAACAGTGGTGCCATCATATGACACTTCTACAGGAACCGTCTGGGGTCTTTGGGAGTGTTTCTTGAGCCAGGATCTTTGTGTTTTCACTTACTGCACTGTATAATGCCCTGTCAGCAGCATTATCCATCCAAGGTCATTGAGATTTCCATTATGAAACATTAGATAGCTCACTGGGAAACTATGTTCCACAGCTCAATCTGCAAAGGTTTCTTTCCAAAACCACTACTACTATGGTGGATGGTGGTTGGCATATGCTGCATAACATCATATAGACCTTCTCATCAAAGGACTGTGAGAAAAGGATGGAGCAGATCGCGACCAGACGTCAGTGATCTACTCGGGCTTGTGCATAAGTAGAAGCTAAATTGCTCTCTTCAGCCTTGATTTGCTTCTGCGCTCTCCCACAAAGCCATCACATGTATACACACACACACACACACACACACACACACACACACGCACACACACACGCACACAACACCAGAGGAGGCCCCGGACTGAAACCCTACATCATTCATCGTCTGCTGGCTCTCCCAACCAATCCACAATCGCAAACCTCAACCTTCCCTACCATGTGAAGTGTTCTGGAGGCACATGGCCAGATGCAGATTGCTTGTGGTTATTCGACGCAACTGTCCAAGCCAGTTTTTGCCATTAGCCATGATCCAAGAGATCAGTGGGGTTTGAGCACTGAACCAGCATTTTAAGGATTGATGCCTATTTTCCAACATTACTTCTACAACATTTTAAATGATCTTCAAAGACAGGGGGGCTTTTACACCAGGGCTTTTGCTTTTTGGAATTTGGCTGAACAACAGAGCCGCAACCAAAAATTTCATCAAAAACAATAGCCAATAGTTTGTTTTTGAACAAACCCACTGCTTATATGCTCGCTAAACATTTCTCGTGTTTCTAAACTGCCTTGGCTACCTCATAACAAACATAACATAACAAAAAAAATATAATTGTTGTGTAACCTTCTTTTAATCTTCTTGTGACTCAGAGTGGATTTGGCAACATAGATGGAGAGTACTGGCTCGGTCTCGAAGGCATCTACAACCTGGGAAGGCAGGGAGACTACAAGCTGCAAGTGGAGCTGGAGGACTGGATGGGCAAGAAGGTGTATGCTCAGTACAGCAGCTTCCACCTGGAGCCAGAGAGCGAGGGCTTCCGCCTGCGGTTGGGCACCTACCGGGGCAACGCCGGGGACTCGCTCAGCAGCCACAACGGCAAACAGTTCACCACTCTGGATCGAGACAAAGATGCCTTCTCGGGTGAGTGAAACTGTTCTTATCTTGTCAAAACTGTAACTAGAGCTGACACAATGGGTCGAAGACGCTCAGTAGGTTTAATCCATATAATGAAAATCAATAGATTAAATTACTGTTTGTACCCAGACGTCCATAGCCAACTGTGCTATTCGCACCCTGACATATGTTTGTCAGTATTTCTGCCAGATAGAATTTTCCTACATCTAAACAAGTGTTTTTGCCTGGACATAACCAAACCAACAGAAAACCAACCCGACAATATACAAAAATGTTTCACGCAGGATTTAAACCCAAATTGCCTGGTTAGAAGCCCTTTCTTGGGATTTAATTGTGGCTTTGAAATGGTAAAGTTCTTATTACAATCTGAGAAACTTTGACATAATGTGGCTCAAAGGTTGAAGCAGAAAACCTTCAATGAGCTAAGACTCAGGGTTATTTGTCTAAAAAGCAGGAAAATAAAATAAAATAATATTTAGATTTAGGTTTTTTTTAGGAATGCCTGCACTTAAAGCTGTATAATACTGAAAAGTTAGACTGGTTCCAAAACTCTTTATTGATGCCTTCATGGTTTCAGTTGGTTCTCTTAGTTATTAAAATGTTCATCAGTCTACTTATCTTTTGGAGTGAAATTACCTTTCATTCTACATCAGAGTGAGGAAAAAAAAACTAATTTTCAAACAAACTCTAGTATCTGAGAGGCTCAGAAAAGACTTATCTTTCTTTCACGAGAAATTCTTCCTGGTAAATGTTTACTGAGGGTAATTTCAGATTCTTTGAGTCATAACTGCAATTAAAAACACACACTTCCTGTACTTTAGCAGGATCGTCATCACTCTTTCTCTCCCCCTCACCAGGTAACTGTGCCCATTTCCATAAAGGAGGCTGGTGGTACAATGCCTGTGGCCAGGCCAATCTTAACGGCGTTTGGTACACTGGGGGCGTCTATAGAAGCAAATTCCAGGATGGCATCTTCTGGGCAGACTATGGTGGAGGTTTCTACTCCATGAAGTCTGTCCGCATGATGATTAGGCCCATAGATGGATGAGATACTGTAAGTGAGGCTGGTGCAGGGGCAGCTGGTGGAGGCCGGGGCAAACTTAAACCTCAGATTGTGACTGGATGCTACTGGTTCAGCAAGAACTACAGCAATGGAGATGGCCAACCATCAGTAGTGATACAAACTGCCTCCTGCACTGTATGTGCGCTCTCTCATTTATCACTATAGATGCATAAACGGAGGGATTTAGGGACTATTTATAAGCCATACAGTTACTTAACCACCAAATATATGAAAAGGTCAAGGACAATGAAAAAGTGTTGATACAATTTAAGCTACAGTTTGCAGCTAAGTAAAGTGGTATTCAAATGTTTGAGACCCCCCCCCACTGAATAAACAGATGCGGTATATCTGGTGATATTTTTGGTATTGGAAAGATGTAAATACAGTCTCTCTGAGATATATTATCAGCCAACATGAATGCATAGTTGATTTATATTTCAATAAATTGATCCAAAAATTTAGGTTTGAGACCTTATTTGTACATGTCATATTTCATATTTAAAACTGTTTGATTGATTTTTGAAGTAAATGTAGCTTTTCTGACAACACTAATACTTTTTTTCATATCTCATAAAGATTGTGCTTGCATCTTTTCAATTAGAACAACCACCAAAATGTGTTTGTTTGTTTTTTTGTTTGTTTTTTTAAAGCAAAGGGGGCCTAAACTCTCACTGTACATGCCACTGCAATGCAAGCTATCTATCTGAGATTGTTCTTCTGATGATTCAATCATGATGTGGAGAGGAGGCGCGACATCCGAAAAGGATTTCATCCGTTTTGAGTTCATCCATAAGATTTAACATCAGGTGATCTAAATGCAGCGCATCCTTCTGCGCCAAAAAAACAAATGTCTGAGGGATAAACTTATACATGGTGACTTGTGGAAGCTGGAAAATGTGTTGAGAACTATACAGATGTATTCACCTCCAGATATGAATACCATACGACGTTTTAGAGAAAAGAGGATGGTTACAACTAGCAATAGACAAGTTTTTGCTTTAAATTCATGTAGTAAATGTTGATAGCGTAATATAATGGCTGTAGAATAATGACACCATTGGGATTTAGAACGGTTCCTCATAAGCCTTGCTTTTCCTGTGCAAACCTCAATTTATGGTGTGCAGCATGGATTTCAGGACCAGCCAGAAACATTTACTACATAATGATAAGTTAAAGCAAAAATCTTGTCCACTATCACTTTAGAAACAAGTTTATATACATATAATTACACAAAAACAGATGCTTTAATTTTTTTTTTCTCTATACATTTAAAAATGACCTTTGTACTGTATGTTAAACTACTTTGTTCAAGTGCAGATGACCAGGAGCAATAATTTATATGTACAATTAACTTATCATAACAGTGAAAAGGGCCCAGTGTCCTGAGGGAATGGAAAATGATCCCACAGAAAATACAACTAATTTCCTCCTCTGCAGTCATTGACTAAATGGCAGTCATTCTAAAAGTGTGCTTGCACGTATGGAAACAGCTATGATATGTCTTTCTCATTGGGCTGTCGATTAAATTTCAGTATGACTCTGGGAAAAACAAGCATTGTCAAGAGGGGGGAAAAAAGAAGATGGAATTACGTGTTTTCTTTTTTGTTTTTTTTGTTTTGAGTGGTTTTTGAGCACGAAAAATATGCCGACCAAGCGTTGGTGAGCGTCTACGGCATCGGGGCAGACAACGAGAAACACATTTCTTCAAGCCAGACAGGATGGAGAGAGAAGGAGAGGGGAGAGGGGGATGAACGGGGATGGAAGTGGTCCAAATTTCCAAGTAATTTTTTCCCCCCTCTTCCTTTTGAATACACAGAAATCTACATTCTTTCCACACAAAAGTGCTTGAACTGTATGTTTTCTTAAAAATATCTTTCATTGACAAAGTTACAGGTCCCTGCACTCTGTAATCAGTGTTAGAGAGGAAAGCTGCATCCTTTTGGGGAAACCATCTCAGAGAAGAGGGGAGCCCTAGAGGGGGGTTGAA
>CAAKHG010038029.1:0-13389 GCA_901007715.1 Dactylopterus volitans
AGCCTGCATGTTCCAGGAGCTCTGACGCCGCCTAATGTCAGAAGGACGTCCCCTCCTCCCTCCCCGGATGACTATTTTTTTCGAGCAGGAAAACAAATGGCTGGCGCGTGAAAAAAAAAAAAAAAAATAGAGGACCATATCTGGAACATCACTGTTGGCGCTGTTCTCATCGTCGGGGCTCGTGGGTTGAGTTGATGTCTTGGAAATCGGACTGAAGTCTGTTTTTTGGAGGAAAAAAAATATATATATATATATATATATATATATATATATATATATATATATATATATATATATATATATATATATATACATATACACACACACACACACACACACACACATATATATATATATATATATAGGGCTGTCAACGTTAACGTGTTAATCGCGATTACATTAATCCAATCCATAATGCGTTAATTTTTTTAATCGCATTTTAATGGCGAGCGCCTTTTTGTCCCTTCCTCTCGCCCGTAGTCGGCTCCTCTTTAGCGCCGTGTTTGTTGTTTTCCTGAAGCAAACGCCTCGATGGAAAGAAGGAGCGCTAGCGGACTTTTGAGCGGCTTGTTTAACTTAAAAAAAAAAAAAAAAAAAACTTTGGTTCAGTTGACAAGTCAAAAGCCAAATGCCGCCTTTGTCAAAGGGAGTTTAAGTACCACCGTGGTGCGTCGACTTTGAGTTCCCACCTCCAGCCGGGCGAACCCCGACTCCGCTAAAATACTATTTTGGAGTGCGCGAGTCGCCGGAGACCGACGGATGGAAGTATGTCGAAGAAGTTAACTAAAGCGATCGATAAATGGGAGGTTAATACTTGGAAGTTTTTTCCTACCGCTAAGTCAGAGTTTCATGACCCCACTTGTCGCATTTTGTCTGCATGGTACTTTACTTGAAAAACTTCATTTGAAGTAGACAGTGTATTAAGTAGGCCTATATGGCACTTTGTTTAATTTGAAAACGGTATTTGACGTAGACGTTGTATTCAGTTGGTCTACATGGCACTTTTTTTTTTTTTTAAATAAAATACAAAAGGTCAAAAAGGAAATTCATTGTGTTCATTTGATTTTCCAATTAAGACACACTGGTAAGAAATGACTGACATTATGGGCTGAAAACTGCCTTGAAATGCGAAATAACAGAATTTTTAACATGCAATCCAAAACGCGATTAATCGCGATTAACTATGGAAATAATGCGACAGCGCTAATTTTTATTAGTTTTAGATAATTCTCATTGACGTTTACAGCATGCAGTGGTCCCTCGTTCATCGCGGGAGTTACGCTAAAAATAACCCGCCATAGGCGAAATCCGCGAATTAGCTTTATTTTATTTTTTTCAATTATCACAGATGTTTTAAGGCTGTAGAACCCCTCAAAACACTTTATACACTTTTCTCAGACAGACATTGACATTTTCATAACACTTTGAAAGTTCAAACCTTCGTAGAAAAGTAAGTCGGGTACAGTAATCCGTAATGGCGCCCTGCAGCCGCGTAACTTCTACCTTCCTTTAGCATGTCCGGAAGTCAAACTTTTTGTGCGATGGTTAGCATCTTCCTTCTTTCCGAGCATCTTATTGATGTCCCTCTTATCGACATCTTATTTAAAAGAAACATCCAATGAGAAATGAAAAAAAAAGATATATAACTGTACTTCTAAGAAGAATTATGAACCTTTTTTTTAGGGAGCAGCAACCTTTTTAAGACCATTTTGTCATTTATGATGGTACAATCGGGCCTATGAGGTGACATAATCGCCCCATTTTTCCCATCATGAAATAATAATTCTAATTTACAAATGCTGCTGTTCTCTCCATTTTGCAGATGTCCATCCATTCCCGGCTCAAGTCTCACAGGGGGACCAGGTACCCAAAACCATGTAGACCTCCAGAGCCTCCACTCATCCCCGCAGACCTCATTGGGGACCATGCACCCGAAGCTGAGTAGAGCCTGAACTCCATGACCACCTACGTCCGGGGCACCAACCATCCCATCAGATTAGAGTCACGCTTGCGTTCTATGTGGTCACCATCCATCCCTGACCGCCCTTTTTGTTTTTTTGGAGGTGGTTTGGCCAATAGGAACGCAGTCCGTCCTCAGTGCGTTACTTTTGTGCTGTCAAGTGCTAGCCAAGAACCATCTGGTCAAGCAAAAAGGTATCGTGAATGTAACTGGTGCGAAGGTGTCTCACGGCTGTTTGAGCTCGTTCACACTCGGTACGTTTGCATGCGCAGCTTAATCGGTCTACGCTCAAAATTCGGTTTTTGGCGTCTAATCGGACTTCCGTCCCCGTTTCAGTTCGCATGCAACTGAGAAAGTCGAATCACCGACGGGAGCGCGTCCTCCTCCTCGACGCCGCTAGGTGGCGTGATGCGTAATTTCAGCGGGTTAATGCGGACGTGCGTAATGTGCGTGTTACTTATTGTGCAGGTGAGGTGCACGCTAGCCCTCGTGGTCGTGGTCCTTTTGAGAGGCAGACAGGAACGCCGTATGTTGTTGGACGCCTACAACAATAGCACGTCTTCGTTTTTTTTCACTTTGTGCCGTCGCCACTGACCCGGACCTCCTGGTTCTGGTTGGATGCGGGTTCGGAGCGCAGACTGGCGGGAGAGGGTCGCGATGGAAGAGTTTTCAGAGACGTTTCAGCTTCCGCCGTGCTGCTGCTGCTGCTGCTGCTGCTCTGGCGGTTCTCCTGCGACCGGCTTTCTTGCATGTTTCTGATCCGGGTTCTTCCACCCGCGCGTGGCGGCGCGGAGCACGCGCACGCGCATCGTCTACCTGAACGCCCACTAAGGCGTATACATCCCGCGAAAATCGAACTCCAATCGCATTATCTGGGCATCTTAATTGGAATTGGAGAAATCCGATATTAGTCGGATTAACGCGTCCACATGCACTTCGGCTGTCCAGTTATAGTCGGATTAAGGCAATAATTCACTTTTCTCAAGTGTCATATAAAACTGCGTCGCAGTCCTGACTGCAGGCATCTGCTGGTTCAACCCTTCCGCAACAGACTGGATCTGTTGTCTGTTCTGTGTAATTCCCAGCCCCCAGTGCATGCTGGGATGCTATCAGGAGGCTGCACTGTGGAGTGGGGGCGGAGGAGGGGAGGCGGCTCGTGATGCAGCAGAAATCTTAAGAAATTTGCTCCCACCCCTGCCTGCTCGCCTGCCTGCGTGTGTGTGTGTGTGTGTGTGTGCGTGTGTGTGTGCGCGCGCGGACAATTTCTCCTTTAGATCTGACGGACTCAGCCGGGCCCATCTAATTACCGGCGGCCGTCTCCATCTGACCCAGATAGCATCCTTCGCTCCCAAAACAACTCGCATCCGCTGAGCCTCCATCTTCATGCCCTGCCGCCCCGGCCCACCTGAGCGCCGTCCTGACGCCGCGCGCACCAACGGGCGCGCACACTCAACGCCATCGGATGTTAACTCGTGCTCAATTGCGCGATTTGTGTCGGGCTTCGACGCAAATCGCCTCCCTCCCCCCAACCTCCTCACCTCAGTTCATGCGCGCGCGGGCCCTCTATCTCCCGACGGGAGCTTTGAGGAGCGGCGGGGGCGAGGGCGGGGGTTGGTCGAAAAGCGTCAGCGCCGGGAAAAGATTGGGGAAAAATTGGGCTGCAGAAGACTCCAAACAGAAGAGGCTTTTATTTTCTTCATTGTTTGAATGGCCCGGGGGAAGAAGCTGTTGTTGTGGGACCTGATTGAGCTCAGGCACCATCCAGAGAGCAGTGGTTCCATGGGATGTGAGGGGTCTCCTCTGATGGCCCCGGTTTCCCTGAGACAGGAGGGTCTGGATATGTTGTCCGAGGAGGGCAGTCGATTTATTTTTTTTTTTTTTCCAGGCAGTGTCTATTACCCTCTTCGCAGGCTTCCTGTCCACAGCTGTGGAGCCCCGGTGAGCCCGAAGGTGCTGACGGCTCCCACCCGTTCTCCGTTTTTATGGGGAGGAGGGTTGATGTGGTCCACTCTCTGCCTCCCGAAGTCCACAATAAGTTCTTTTATTTTTATGGACGTTGAGTATGAGGTTGCTGGCTGAGCGCCAGAGAACCGATCCGCTGGAGATGCTGACTTTGCAGCCCGATGGAGGCCTGCTGTTTAGGAAGTGCCAGTATGGCCTGAGGCGCAGGCGAAGCCGGGCCGCAAAGGAGGTTACTGAGGTGCACGTTCCTCATCTGCATCTTTCTATATATTTTTTTGTAAATGTGCTACTTACATATATATATGATTGGATGTGTCTACCTCACGCAGCTCCACACAGATCCACTATTAGCCTCTTTTCATTTTTGTTTCTGTTTTTTTTTTTATCATTAGATAATGATTTGCTTATCTAATTGGTTAAACGCACACCACTGGCTGAACTCGGCGGCCCGTGTTCCTCGGCGGCGTCGCTCCTGCGGTCTTCGTCTTCGTCTTCTGCGTCCTCCGAACTGCACTCTGTGCTTCGTTCGGGCTCCTCAACTGCGGATGAACTTCTCCCTCCAGTCCTTCTTTTTTTTTTTTTTTTTTTTTTTTTTTTCCTCATTCAGACGTCGGCCCCCCGGAGACGCTTCCTCGTGAATCATCCCCTCATCCGAGTTTCGCGTCCCACGTGACCAGTCACACGCGCGCCCATTTCATCGGCTAACTCCCTCTACCTTCCGGGTAGGGGAGCTCGTGCCGGCGCCGGCGTGGCGACACCTCCGAGCTACCCGGCTGTCGTCTTTTGATCACCGTATTTATCGGCGCTGCTGCCATTGTTATCTGTGATTTCTTTGATCTCTGCACATGCGTCATCCACCGCACGTCTGCCTGTCCTGGCAGAGGGTTTTTTTTTTTTTTTTTTTTTCCTTCCCTGCCTTTTTTTTTCCCCTGTTGAAAGGGTTTTTTTTTCGTCTTTTTTTTAGCTGAGTTTTTTTTTTTTTTTTCTCCCCTCCTCGCTGGAATCGAGGGTGTAAGGACAGAGCGAGTCACCCGCTGCACAGATTGTAAAGCCCGCTGAGGCGATTTTGATTTGTAATATTGGGCTATAAAAAGAAAATTGATTTGATTTGACTGACCACATCTGAGAGAGGCTGGGCTCGAAGGAACAGTGCTCTTTTTTTCCCCCCTCTTTCTCGCTCTCTCTCTCTCTCTATCTCTAATGAAGTGTGGGTGGGATGAAGGCTGCCAAAGGCATGATGGGAAGCCTTAATTATTCCTATAAGGAAGCCTGGGAAAGATCAATGTAAGCCTTCTAATTATCAGCCGATAGCGCTCTCATGACGTGCCTGTGAGATTATGAAGCGGCCGGCTAATGAGTGACTGACACAGATTATAGAGAAGAGACAACTATTAACAAGTGATCAAGGTGGGTTTAGGGACGTTAAAGAGGCTCCGCGTCCTCGGAGATGTACGGAAAATGGCAACACGAGCACAGATTAATCGCTTGCAGCTGAAAATGCGCCGTCTTTAGACATTTGATTTGCGCGGCGCATTTGCAGCAGCCTTCAAGTGAAAAGGCTAAACGCTCAAAATGTCTCAACTTTTGCGGGAGATGACGGCTATTTTCGTTTTGTTTTTTTTCTTACGAATGTTTCGGGTGTTGTAATGCATTTCTACGCTACGTCGGCTCATTAAATGTTAGGATTTCATAGTTTAAAGGGTCGTCCCATTATTAGCCGCGAACCTGAAGTACGATAAAAATCACCCACCCATAAAAGATCCAATTTTTATAAAACGTCATGCGCACAGATGTGTCAAATTTCCAAGGTTAAGAAAATGCCAAACTGGCTTTTTTTTTTTTTTTTTTTTGCGAGAATGAGAATGATAATCTGTTTTTGTCCGTCTGCAACATTGTACAGGAATCGTGTTTGTCACTTTCAAAACGTGTGTACCAAAAGGAGAAGACAGATGCAAGATGGAGCCATAAAAAAAATAAAAAAAACAATAAAAAAAACTGATACGTGTGTGCAAATATGAGCCGGTAAGAATCTAAGTCATCACTTTTTTTTAATCGTTGCATCTTTATGCGGCATCCGAATCAGATCTAATTGAGGAGGGCAGGTTTCTTATCCGTTTCTTATCAGTATGTCTGCATTATCCCGATTCCGGTAAAACCTTAACTTTATCCGGTTAAGAACGCCTCAGCAATGCGGTTTGACGTGTGAATCAAAAGGCTGAAAAAGACTCTCGGGCAAAGGGAAAAAAGTCTGGCTTGTTGATCTGCACCCACCGCGACTGCGAGGACCCAGCGGGAAACATATTATTTGCATCGGATTCAAGCGGCGTTCGGATCAAACGGGATCGCGATCAAAAGGTCTGCGCTAATCTCTCATTTCCCGCAAGTCACCTCGGAATCAGTTTTTATGAATGGAAACAATTTGTTTTTATTAGTTCGTAATCGTCGCCGCTGTGATGAACCACTTAAAAAAAGTAATTATATGCCCGCCATCATCATAATTACCTTGTAATTATGAAGGGAAATGCTGCCAGAGGTGAAAAATAAAAACAAAACAACTTACTTTCCAGTGTCTTTTTCTTTTTTTTTTTGTTTGTTTTTTTCATAATGAGTGCTTTCCTGGTCCAAAACGCGGTGCAAAATGAATGGATTTCCTCGGTGATATGGTCTGATAAACACTGTTTAAAGCAGTATATAACCCCTGGGATTCAGCTCTCTCCAGTTTTTTTTTTTTTTTTTTTTGTTTTTTAAACTCTAGATATTAATACATGTCATGTTTCAGCGTGCGCGTCCAACATAGAAACAAAACACTGAGTAATCACCTCGTTTAAACGGGGCTCATCGGCCGCGTTGTTTATAAGTGCCGTTTATTATCCCAGATGTTATTTTTCTTTTAGACGGCACAATAAAAAAAAAAAAAATTAAAAAAAAAGGGGCAGGAAGACTCGTCCTTGCGCACGCCGCGATCATAAATTGCGCCGCTGCCGTCGCTGCAACTGACGGCTGTTTTTTTTTTTTTTTTTTTTTGTACGCTTGTGACACATCGAGCTCTATTACGATCGTTCCGCGCCCGCGTCCGCGTCGCCAAAAAGAAAAAAAGGGAAACATAATCAGCAAGTGCGGCCGGCGCAGTTTTAGATGGGCAAAATCGGCGGTTGTTTGGCGCGTTCCCGAGGGGTCCAAAAAGGTAGCAGGGCCCTGCTTTTTACGGAACACGGGGGCGCCGCCACTTGCGCTAAAAGCAACATCCCCATCTGCAGCGGCAGCCGGGCCACCAGGCAAGATGATGGTGATCTTCCAGTCGGGGCTCCGTCATAGATACATCCTGCAGATAGCGGTGATTATTATGTCCCTCAGTCGGGCGGGGGCCGAGGGGGGGGGGGCGGCTGAGCTTATCATAGGGAGGATGCGCCGGCGAGCGTTGTCACCGTCAGCGCTGATAAACATCGGTGGCGAGTCGAGTCCAAAGGCTCGAGTGCGGCTGCTGCCGTGACGTTGCTGGAAATGATCTCCATAATCTGGCCCATAGGATGCTGCGATCCCCCCCCCCCACGCAGAACTCACTCTTATTTTGCCAATGAAACCCGTTTATTATTTTCGAACCGCTGATTGCGCGGCTCGGCGGATCGCTGCCAACACCCCCATCCGCCCCCCCCGCCCCCCCTTCCGCCACCCATGCAACATATCAATCGCGCAACTCTTGGCGCTTCACGGCGTCCTTTTCATATGAAGGACACGGAACGGGGGGTGGGGAGGGGCTGGGGGGGGCTGGTGGGCTTACCGGCTGGATCAGACGCGTACGCGCAAGCTCCCGCTCCGCGAGCCGCACCCACCTCGCTTCACCGGCGAGAGCCATTAATATTCCCTTTCATGTAAAAATCACGACACGGGTGAAGCGTGGAGCAGCCGGCCCTCCCGGGATTAGTCTTACAGATGATTTAATGGAGGGGGTGACTCCGCATGTTTACCGGCCTCTTTCCTTCGGCGCGGCAGAAAACATCAGAAACCAATTCCCCGGGCGGATTCCGCTGGTTTTCGGGAAGGGCCTGGCTCCTTCCAGGGGCGGCGATGAATCCATCCGCTCATTCAGTCACGTGTTTACTCCATCCGCTTGCCAATCGCCTCCCGCGCCAAGCGAGGTCCCGCCTGGACATCAGTCAGTCGCACTGGCTCGTTCATATTTGAATTAATAGTCGTGCTCACGAGCAATTCCGAGTCTCCAGTCAACCAAGCCTGGATATTACCGGTCTGTGGTATGAAGGGAATCAAAGCAGAGAGGCCAGGTAGTTTATTATAGGTTGATGATAGATGATATGCACCGTTAGGCCCACTGCACCGCCGAGTTTGTCGTATCCAAGGCGTTACAGCGTCGCAAAATGGTCACTTAGCAAAAAAAAACTCCGGGTTTGCTTCTCACACGGACAGAATGAGAGGGAATGTACACATGTGGGCCTTCAGAGACGCTGGAGCTCCACAAAGGGTTTGTTTATATGCGGCACATACAGAAAATCCGCGGTTTGTGGCTTCTTATCATGCGGGGGGGGGGGAGGAGCCGAGCGGCGACGTAAACACGCATGCACCGGGGGTCAGATCCGAATCAAATAATTGATCAAGATAAGCAGAACCTTCCAAGGACCTCCCCGAACGTCTGCATGCTCGCGCGGCGCGTGGACAAGTGCCGGCCGAGTATCTCATCTGTGAATTACTTCGCCATACTCTAAACTGCCTGGGGGTGAATTTCCAATTTGCCCAAGAGTCTATTAGCACTCGGTTTCAATTACCGCCACTCTAATGCATGTTGACACTGAATCTACTCCGCTTTGCAAATCGGGGGGAAAGTCACTTGTTTCGGCTGAGCGGGAGCGGCAGATGCTTCTGAGGTTCGGCGTGGCTGCGCAGGAGCCAGATTGGAACTGTGCCGCCCGACCCGCGTGTCGGCGAGTCGGAGGGGGGGCGAGGGGGGGCGGCGGTCGGAGGCCTGACGCCGTGACAGAACTCGCAAGGAGCCGCTCAGAGTGGCGGCACAGCGGGCTCACCCGCAGGAATAGGCTTGTTTGGCTTTTGCAATTACCTGCCTGGTGCTGGAACCGCAATTAGATATTAAGCCCTCGGTCGTGCAGGGGTATCGTCTGAGCTTCTACAATCTGGTGGGAGAAGGGTTTTTTTTTTTTTTTATCTATTAAATTATTGGAATATTTTACATCAAACAAGGTGTACTTCATAAAAAATGCATCATTTAGAGCTGTTGGACTGGATTTCGGATTTGCGTATTTGGTTCCTGAGAACACCTCCACTCCCCATGCTCCTGACATCTACTCCGGCGTCAGCCATGGTCTCGCACCGGCTCCTCAAATACAAATCACCATTTTGTTTTGTTTTTTTTCCCCCACCGGCGCTAGCAAAGACGCCAGCGCTGAGCCGAGTGGCAGCAGTGAAGGCGACGCAGCCATCGGCACTGTCCAAGGAAGGCAGCAGAAGGTCCAGATGACCTCAGGCAACGATCACACAAGTTTGTTTTCTCAGGGCTATCAGAAGAATTCATTAACCGTATAACGCCAAAAAATGCTACACAATCGAGGCAGTAAGCTACCGTTATTGTTCTTACCGGAGACCTGTGGACGTGAGTAAGAAGGCTAGGAAAAATACTCGCAACAATAGCGGCAATTACGTCGAAAATCTGACCGATGCCAACGCTAAACGGGCGCCCACAGAAAACAGCGCGAGTTCCACAACGTCGTTGCCCGCACGACGCGAGGCGAGGCGCTACATGAGTCGGTAACCGTGACTACGGTGGCGTAACGGCACCGACTCACCGCTCTTCATCAAACCGAGCTGAGACATTACAAGAAAGCCAAAGTCTGTGTGTTTTTTTGTCTTTTTTATTCCAACACCCCACACATGTTTATTGCATCACCGCAAATTTAAGTAAATACCAATATTTCACGAATATGATTAACCTTGATCCATCTTTGCTGCTGTGATTTATGTGATTAGTATTGACCGGCAGCGCTAATGTTATGAGTTAGCTTTTACACTTCCATTCACATCCCCCGCCAAGTGCCCACATTTATACACACCCTCACATCTTTGCTTCTTTCATTTTTTTTTTTTTTTGAATTTGAAATAACTCAACCTTTCACATGACAAGAGCAGTACTTTGAAAAGTGGCTTCCACCGCGGCTCCCGCTTTAGGATAATGGATGTGAGAGACGTAATAACAGGTCTTCCGAGGCTATATCTTCCGCGTAATGTACATCTTTGGTTCGGTGCGTAAATCAATGTGGAAATTAAAAAAAAAAAAAAAAAAAACGGCTGCCAAGAGAATTAATGGAAATGGAACATATTGCCTCGGTTGGATTTGTGTCGCCTGGCGTTTTCCAAAAAAAAAAAAAAAAAAAAGGGGGTAATTCGACAAGGAGGCGGCGCGTCGGCGGAGGAGCAGCGAGCAAAGAAAATGTGGCCTCGTTATGACAACTTTAAAGACAAAAAACGCGCAAAAAACGTGACCGAAAACTGTTTCTCCATGACAGTAGAGTTCAATTCGGTTTTTTATGGGCGACGCGGACGGCCTGTGACTCGCCACCGATTTGTCATTTTATAACTCCGACACTTCAGCCAGCGGTCGACTCAATCAGCGTGGCTGGCGGCGGACTGATCGGCGCGGGAGCGAATCAATGCCCTCGCTGATCAAGAGCCGTTGGAGAGGTTTTTCGCATCCAGTTGGCTGGTTTTTTTTTTTGGTTTTTTTTTGTTGTTGGACGGGACGTCGAGCCCGCGGTGCGCGCGGCCGCACTGGTAAACAATCCCCTCCCGGCCCACCCACCCCGTGTTCCTTTACGCCGCGTGCACATGTCCTCATACCTCGGGCGACGCTGGTTAACACATGCAAGTCCTCTTGTAATTTTTACAGTCGCTCTTATTTTTTTAGTCTCATTTCCATTTTTTCTCATTTGTTTGCCACCCCTCCTTTCACATGCAGCCAATTTCCAATCCCCCCGCCGACTCCTCCCCGGAGGCCGAGCGACGTCTTCCATCGCGCGCGTCGCAACCGGATAAAGCTGCTGCTGCTGCTGCTGCTGCTGCTGCTGCTGCTGCTGCTGCGCCCATCAAGCATTAAACATTATGGCCACCGCGCGTTTACCGCAGAATGTAACGCAACGGCAACGCCATAAATTCTCCCTTCAGCGGGAGTTTTATGTCGAATTTGATTGAATGTGTTTGAGGGAGGTGCTGACGTGGTTCATCGATCGCTATCGCGGCTGTAATTTGTGATGCCGCTGGACTGCGCCGGGTTGCACTGGGAGGCGTCACCCTAATCCACAATATTAGGGACGCCTCTTATTATTTATTGGGGAAGGACAAAAAAAAAAAAAAAAAAAAGATGATCTTAAACGCCTTGTAAAAAATTCAACATAAAAGTCTTCATAAAGGGAGAATTTGTGGCAGAGATGCTGCATTATATTCTATGGTAAGATTATCATGTTTTTGTCCTTCCCTACTAGATTTACCAACTTTGTTACTTTAAAGAAAAAAATATGATGTCCCATGGCTGAGCCATTGGAAATGTAATTTCAAAGGCCGTATTTGATAAAAAAAAAAAAAAAAAATTCGACATAAAACTGCTCCTGAGGGGAGAGTTTATCGCGGCGCTGCTGCATTATATTCCACGGTAAACATGAGGCGGTCGTAATTTTATGCTCGATCGATTGGATATTGAGTCAAATCCAGCTGCAGATTTTACTATCTGTCTCCCATCTGCCCGTCTGCCTGCCTCCGTTCTCGGATTAAGGTCCCTCTCGGACAAATTATTACCATTATTTTTTTTTTTCTTTTTATCTGAAATATCGTTGCTTTCAATTTGACGGTTGTTTGTCGCTATTTTTGTTCGAGATAAAACCAGACAATAAAGGACAAGAAGGCCGCTAAACAAAGTGCGCAGCGACGGCCATGATGTCTTTCCTTCCCACGCGTACCAAAAAAATCCGCCCGAGCATTTAATAATTCTAAAGAAAAAGGGTATCAAGCTTGAGGGCACCTACATGCGCGGGAGGAAATACGGCCCCTCGCTATGAATGTTTCATCCGCTCATACATCTTGTATATGGACCGCGCGCAGTGCATTATCACGCGCCGCTATATCACCGCGGTGACCCGGGTGTTTACCTCGTGTGAAAAATTGATGGGAAAAACTTGAGTCGCGGCTCGGCAGAGGACACGCGCGGGCCACAACACACTTCCGCTGGAGATTTATTGCGTGAAAGAAAATTGGACTTCATATATATATATATATAAGAAAATAATAAAGAAAAAAGTCTGAATATGAATTTTGGAGACAGATTACCCACTTGCGACAGAGTCTGTTCGCAAAGACACAACAGCTAAACTGACCGGCGCCACGTTAGCTGCAGGCTGCAGGTGCATCGCGTCATAATCTAGATGACTTTAGCTGACGAGGGGTGAATCCATAAAATGGTGCGGATTCAAAAGTGGGTAAAAAACAAACAAACATACGAAACGCGCAACAATGGAAGGATGCCACAAATGCGAAAATCTGCCGCAGGAAACAAATGCATGAGGATCAAGCGCCGCTGTGTTCAGACGCTCCGACCCTCTAGGGGGCGCTAAGTGCACCGGATCTACGCCCTGCCATCACTTTTGGCTTTGGCCAGAACCAAGAAAAGAAGCGCTGATGTGAGAAGTGTCGCCGTTTTTACAATATTATAATTAAAATTAAAAAAAAGTTTGGTTCCAGCCCTGTAGGGAGCACCTGTGAGTGCCCTCTGTTGTGTCTGAACATACGTGTTTCTCATTCGCTTTGCTTTCAGGGTTTGTGTGTTTTCGGCTTCTCATATGGGTTTTGTTTTATTTGTTTTTGTTTTTTTTTTAAAATCTGTATTATCTGTATTATCTCCTATTTTAGGGGTGCTTGCGGCGCATCAGAGTTGTTTCTTTATACTGAACACCTTCAAATGTGTCCTGATAAAACACCAGCATTTCATTAATTTGATTAACAACCATCTTTTTTTTTTTTTTTAAATCGACAGACAACATTAACACACATAATTTCATCATAACTTTTTCCGGAGAAAATATTAACCTTTGATGACAAAAGGATCGGGAGAGCTCAGCCCGAGCTAAACATTTACGGCGTGTGATTGATGGAGGTGTAGTGATTCGTGCAGCGCCTAGCGAGTTCTTGGAGTATATTTTATTTACTGTTTATCTGTGAATTAATAAAAATGCGCCAATTTGCCCCTCAAGGAAACAAGGAGATGCGCTGCCAATTTGAAGTCATCAGATGCTCTTGCAAGTGCACGCGGGGAGCGCGGGCAGGTGAGCTGCAGCGCAATCTCAAGCAGCCCGCCGCGGAACCCTGATTGCACAGCTCGGATGGAAAAAAAAAAAAAAAAAAAAAAAAAAAAAAAAAAAAAAAAAACTAAAAAAAAAAAAAAAGAAAATATTAAAAAAAAA